>JAHDVE020009077.1:0-185051 GCA_022606495.2 Halesus radiatus
TATCCTGGGATTATTCCTGGGATATTTTTTTGGTTGCGAATATCCTGATTGTTTATGTTATTTTTTTGTCCCTAGCCTTCTATGTGAGTGCACTACTGTGCTGATCTTGGAAATGCATCTCATTGAATTTAAATGAACCGTGCATTGAAGAATCTTAATGGGTATGATGTTTTCGTCAGATTCTGATCAAAATACTACATAAACAATGTGGATGGAATGCCAGAAAAAAAAACCGAAAATCATGATCAAGTAGCCCCAGTGAAAGCGGCCTACTGGGGAGGAGGTGCGTGTACTGAATGACGCAAATGAGTTAGCACGTTCACGTATAAATTCCTGACAGGAAAAGCTCTTCAAATTTTGTTACCACATAGCTCACTTTAAGTTAAGATATACTCTTAAAGGAACACACTCAAAACATATACTTTGTAGTCTGGTAGAGCAAGAAATACTACGACCGATATATCTTTAAATTCTACACGGGTAGTTAGAAAAATATATAAGTTTTCCAATGACAAAGTTCTAAAACTTAAAGCTTTTAAGGGGAACGGCAGCGCTGCGCTTCCTGATTCATACATAACTTAATTTTAAAATAGAGGCCAAAATACCCATCCAAACTGAATGGCGTATTTTTTTAATTAAAGGTTTAGTAAATATCTAGTATGGATGAAAGGTATTTTATTTCTTTTCGTTTCAAATTATAAAGTATGTGCTATGAAAAAAAAAAAAAATTTCATAATTTTAGAGGCAACATAGAAAATTATTTGCGGGTTTATCGAAATTTTTTTTAAATTATCATATTTACATTGCATATTTTGCATATTTACATATTTACATTACGTAAATGAAAATATAAAAACAAAATAATTAAATAAAAAAGGTTTTTTCGTGTCGACATTTTAAATTACATACGGCAAATTTGTGTTCCAACGTTTTTAATTTAATTTAGAGTCCACCATAATGCTTATTTTAATATATATATTTTTTAATTTTTATTCTATATTTCATTATATTTTCAAAAAAGACGAAGTAAAACTTTTTTTAAATCACCGTTAGCCCCCAAATAATTGTTAAAGATGCCTCTAAAATCGCGAAAAATCAATTCCTTTAATGGCCTATATTTCATAATGTAAAACAAAAATAAATAAATTACTTCTAATCCGTACTAAATATTTACTAGACTTTTTGATGAAAAAAAAGACCATTAAGTTTACGAGGGTATTTTGACCTCAAATCTAAAATTAAGTTTCGTATGAAACAGGTCTAGCAGCCGTTCCTCATAAGATCTCTTTGAAATGCGTACTGGAATTTTAGGTAAAACGCACTGGTTTTCAATCTGCACGTACTCGTATTTTCAGACGCTTTTTTATGTATTTCATGTAAGTTAAAAGATTGGTGTTTGAGGATTTTCGTTATTGGAAACCTTAGAAATTTCCTAACTGCCTATATAGAATCTAGATAAAATATTTTTGTATTACTTGCGTCAGCAAAATGCAAAGTGAGGTTTAGCGCTTTATTTTTGCGCTCATCTTTAATTTGAAACTTGTTTGACAGTTTCCTCCAAACGATTGAAATCAACGATGTGAAAATGTAGAATCATATTACATCCTTTGTGTGTTTCCAAGCTTTGTAGAATTGAAGTACAATTTTATCACATAAATATTGGCACCAATTTAAATGCATTTTTGGACCAATTTCAAGTTTAGGTGTAATACCGTTATACACGAATATATAATAGGGTAATAGGATATCCAAAAATGTTTCTTGATTTCTTGTTTTAGAAAAACCCAGAAAAAATACTTGCTAAACGGAAAAATGCATTTTGTTAACTTCTATCCACTTAATTCGACAATAATTATCAAAAGAGATCGTAGATAATTTCAGCAAACAGCGTTAATAATGACTATATTAGAAAAATTCAGCTTTATTTGATCGTGCAAACGTTAAATCACGAATAAAGGCTTTTATTTTTTGCCCTCGGACCATATTCTAAACCGATAAATTATGTTGGAGGACAAAAAAAGTTTACCTGCCAATGTGCATTGCCTTTAGTTGCCTTTTTGTCTGTGAATGCTTTTGAAATCTAGACTTTAGAAAGGATATGTGAAACCTTATCATGTTGGTACATTTATCGTTACTTATATATATATATATATATATACAAATATACCAAATCGTGATCGAGTTTAAGATTGGGCAATTTCAACCGTTGTAAAATCGTTGCAGTAATGCTGACCTAATTGAAACCAGGTTGACATAATAAATTACCATTTAATGTGGAGTCCATTAATGTTTTAGTTAAATATGTCAAGGAAATTTTGCTATTAATTAAGTATTACTTGCAAGGTGTACCAATACTCATAAATTATGTTCATAATTATTTAAGAATAGGTTTTTCCATACAATCACTTACTTAATTAGAACATGATAATGATATAAGAAAGTGATGGGTACATGAAAATAACTTTTGATCAATTAAATAGATAAATTAATAAATTTTTAATAATTACTTTGTTTAAAACCACAGTATTTAATATGTAAATTTCTACATGTTTCAGGAACAAAGCTCCCCTCTTCAGGATAAACAATTTAAATACTAAAAATGATAACAAGTATAAGAAAATAGAACACATTAAAAACACTAAGAAAATTAAAAATAATTGATGAAAGTAGGTAAGTAATTAATCAATTACTTACTAATTAATCCATTCATTCATCACTTATATTTAATTCCTATTTGTGTTTTTAATTTATTCTGTTTTCTTATTATTCATCTATGCTTGTCTTTTGTTGGTAAATTGTTTATCCTGAAGAGCTTTACTTCTGAAACGTATTAAATACAGTGGTTTTGAACAAAGTAATTATTATTAATTTATTAAATATGACTAAACAAAGTTATTGTACATCATTTGAAGAACATAATATTAACAAAAATCTCAATGGAATATTGAAGTTCCATGAAATAAAAAATAAAAAAAGTAACGGTCGTGCCTGGAAATCAAACCCAGGTACTCTGTCTTACCGGGACAAAACTCTCTCAGTTGAGTTATTGAGATTTAATGATTCGTCTTTTTGTCATTAATATTTCAATTTAAGAATTACCAATAATATCCTCAAGTAATTTCCATATTTTTAATGAACAAAAAAAGGGGTGTAAGGAAAATATATGATACTGTAGTCAATGATAGAAGTTTCCGAGGAAATACTTGAGTTGGGTCACATCAAGAGTCAAAATAGCCGAAGAATGTATGAGACTATACATGAATTTGAATGAAGCAAGAAGTGAGTGCCAAGACAGAGTTGTGTGGCGATCTATCCCTATATAATTAGTTAATTAATGTTTTATATTATTTTGAGTTTAACTCGATTGCAGTTTGATTGCGAAATGCATAATTAGATTACAGAACCGCGGATCCGATGTATAATGAATGCATTCCGCGGATTCCGCGATGCAAAACGATTAGATTAAATATTTTAACGATGGTGTTATATTTCTTACGTAACGTAGAATATTAATGACATGAACAGATGCCTTTACATCGAATTAAACAATGAAAACAGAATAACCAAAAATAAATTATGGTTTTAATGCAATTTAATTCATGTTGTTTTTAATTAATTCATAATAATGTTTTCACATCTGCCTGATTGTTTTTTTACGATCAGTTTCAAAAATATTAATGTCTGTATTACATTAATAATAATAATAATAATTGGATGATTTATATAGCGCCGTTTTCGTGAAAAATCACCTCAAGGGCGCTGTACAAATATGACTTCCTATTCTTTATCCAATTATCTGCGAACAGATACAAAAAAACATACTAACCTGGCAGGTCACTTCAGATGAACTCAGTTTTATTAGAAAATTTAATAATGGAGATGATATTTTTACAGTTGCTATTTTATCTTCCTTTCTATTTATTTATTTATTTATTTATTTACGCCCTTAGGGCTTTTACATAAAACAAGTTAAAACAGTGCAATACAATTATGAACATAGAAATAATAACAATGTGCAATGGCGCAAACTGTGTGTTGAGGAGTGAATACAATCAATAGTAAGTTTAATTGTGATCGAAGCGCTGACAAACAGCTTTAATACAGTAATATTTGTACGTTGATATCCTTTCAATATTTATAGCATCGTCTAAAACATATTTATTACCAAGTACATGCAGACGATTCATTATGGAATTGAGTTTAGCGTTTGATCCTATATTGTTACAATGATAAGGTAATTTGTGGCGTACTGTTCGACCCGGTATTGATGTTACATTTATTAGAAGATTGTTGGAACAAGAAGGGGTGGTATTTATTTGAAATATTTCTAATTTTTAGGACTAGGGAATATTTATAAAATGACCTTAAAAAGATTAAGAAGCTTTTTAATAGATATTGACATTTTCATACGAGTATTTTTTTAACTTTCTAAAAATATTAATTTATATACATACTACAATTAAGTTGTGGGAGGAGAAGGGGTTATTCATTTCTGGTCACTGAATATAACTATGCAATGTCGTCCTTATTTATGATTGCTTATCAGAACAATCCAAGAGAGTCTTCCATTCTTTCATTTAAATGCCTCATATTACTTGTTTATTGGATGGTAAGTACAAGGCAAATTATTTTAAAAAGGGCATCTTTGAATGCATTTGTATCATAATGGTTTGAACTAGTTTGAAATGATAATATTTTTATAATGGGTGTGTAGCGACGTTTAACACAATCTTCGAATATTATCGTTGTAATTTGTTTAATTTGAGGTTGTTCTCGGTAAAATTACGTTGTTATTTTTAAAATAGTGTCAAAAATAAAATCTGGTGATCCATTGACCAGTCAAACAAAGAAAATTTTATATGGTCTTCGGATACTTTGAATGGGAAAATAATAAAAAAATTAATGATTAGGTACAATTTCTATACCACCACAGAAATCACCTAGCATTTTTACACCAAATCACCTGGCATTTTTACAGGACCTGTTATTATAGGTTATACGGGCATAAAAAATTAATTTATAAACACGATTTAATAAAAATACTATGGTTAGTTGATTCATAGTTTTAGTTTGTATAGTTAAATAATATTTCAAGTAAAATGAACCGGTGTCGATACGTCAACATTTTTGTATCCATCCAGTACACCGCTCTACAAGCAAGAACCTCTTTATTCTGATTTACCTATAATTAATATTGCCTGAAAAGGTAAGTTATTTAAAATTAATTAATAAAGTAAGAAAAATTATATATTCACTGCTTCTCTGTATGTTGACATTATCAAAGCAATATAACACATTTAAATAAATCAATTAACAAAACATTATCAGTTAAATACGAGGAAACACATTATAAATGTGAAAACCTCACAGAATTCAGATTTTTTATTGTTTTCTAAGTAAATCGATTTTACCGATAGTAAATCATTTTTTTATTTATTTTAAAATCCGTCCAAATTAGAATGCGGTGAAAGTAAATAAGATCATATAAATAAGTCGTCACAATGTGGATTAACCACAGTTTGAAAATGGCCTTAAACGCCGAAACAACTGTCACAATAATGAAAATACTTGCAGAACTTAATAATAACATTATTAAATTTGATTTACATTAAAAAAAATAAAAAGAAAATTATATAATATTACGTACCTAACTATCACTACGTAAGTTGGTGGTAATTTGTACTATGAAGAACGCACCTGGATAGATTTTATCAAATGTATAATGAAATATTAATTTCTTAATTATTTTAATGTTTAATTCATTGAACTCCATTTAACTTATTTTTTTAATTAATCTAAATCAATTTTAATAATGTTGTTATTAAGTTATGCATTTTTTTTACTTTGGCAGTTTAAAAATGGCATTGACTCCGAAACAGCTGTCACAATAATAAAAACTAAAATACTTCACAACTTAAAAAATGCGTATATATTTTTGTCTATTTGGGCTATGGTAATCTAAATAATCATACAACATAGTAGGCTAAGATATTATCAAATTTGCTTTATAATAACGCGATGTGTTCAAATTATTACTAACATTAAAATGCAACAATTTGTTTACGACAGCTGACTCAAGTCACGATGTCAATTATTATTGGCAAACCAACATTATAATACATTTTTAAATATCTAATTCATTATAATGACATTCATCCGTCAAGTTGGTCACACTTGCACACGCACGCCACATTCTAAATTAAAATAACCACAAATACAAAGCTAGACAGACATAAAGAGAATAAGCGCAATTTTTTTTTTATTGTGCTACAAACTTAATATGAGAATGTGTTTTTAGTTTTCGCATAATGAGAACAGCCTTCGAGCAATATTGTACGACAATGGCTAATAATACTGCACATTATGTCCTTGAATTTAATATGAAGTTGCTTAAATTGAAAAGGTAATAATGTTATTTAACATATTATACAATCGGAAAGAGGTCAATGTACAATTTAAACGAAAATACAATAATTATTTTTATAAACAATAATTATTAATCTAAAACACTCATCCAAATTGAAAAAACCTTCCGAGCAAAGATAAATGTCGCCGGCAGGACTCGAACCCGCACCTTCTAATGTCCGGTCAGATGCTCTACCGTTGAGCTACGTCGGCTTATCGCAAACCCGCCAAGTTAATCAATATATACTAGTGTTCCATTCAATAATTACTGTTTTTATTATATTTCACCTGTAAACAACCAACTTTATTAGTATGAGAGAGGCTTGTAACGGCTAAATCCCTCAAATAGATGGCGTCGAGACAAATTATGTCTACATTTTATTGGTGAAAATTGCTTTGACTTGTTTTTATTTTTCGGGTTCGAGTCCTGCCGGCGACATTTATCTTTGCTCGGAAGGTTTTTTCAATTTGGATGAGTGTTTTAGATTAATAATTATTGTTTATAAAAATAATAATTGTTACCCTTTGCGCTATGCACAAAAATCTTGTCTTAAGTTTTTAAGAACTTTAGTTTATCAATTAATTTAGAAAATACAATAGCTCGACTTATGTCATTTTATCTTAACCGATCAACTTTTCATGTCATTACATTAAAACTACAATTTTTTTATTAATATTTAATGTTTCCACTCGAGGTTATCAAATTAAATAAATAATTTATTTGAGAGTTAGGGAGATTATACATACCTGAAGACTGAACATATATTGTAATACAATTAAAGGTTTCCTCTGAACTATCACGTCGCTCCTCCGCATTGATAGGCAGAGAAAGTAAATAGTTCTTATTAGATTGGATGAATCGACATCTACCTCTGTTTAGCACACACTCCTTGCTCCATTTTACATTCATACGTCGCCTCATCCACACATAATTCAAAGTAACATGTCATACAATTTGATCGGTATAGTAACGGGGAATGGCATTGCTTTCATGAAATTACATCTTTGATATAAGTATTAGCAAATAAATCATTAATAGAGACTTAATAAAGCGAATTTTGTCATCTTAACGCAAAAATCGCAATTTTCAGGCAAATAACGCGAATTTTCAAATTTTTCAAGCGGTATTCTGGTATTATAAGAGTGAAATGTTATACTTTCTAAATATTTCATTGTCTATAATGTTGACAGGCTTGAATAGCCGTAAAATGGAATGCAGGATTCATGCTGAAAACACCGCGTACTGTCATCCTCGTGTCGTTTCAAAAAATAATAATAACGATATTTTTTTAAATTAACAAAAAAACCTTTTTAAAATTATCACTTTTGTTGTAAATTACCACCACTATTGCTGAAAAACAACGCCACTTTTAACAAAAATAACGCGAAATATTCAGGTCCCTAAGTAATTAAAGAACTAACTATAGTTTAACCCATATTTATTATTATTTACCACTTCTACAGTAGCGACTGCACTAGCAACTGCACAGATGATAAGATTAGAAATCATAAATATATTTTTTTTCTAATTACTTACATAAATATTAAGCAAAGTTAAAAATTTAAAATTTCCAACAGCCCCTCTATGATCCTCTTGAAAATAGCTTTAATCATTATCATTTATTTGCTATTATTTACTTATTAATATTTACTTATTTTTATTCATGTATTATTATTTACTGATTACTATTAAATTATAAAGCCGCTCATCTCAACACAGGACTGTCCTAGTGAGATGAGTGGCTAATGTTTTAGTTTTTATATTTAAATTTAAGAATAAATAAACAAGTAAAAAGCAAAATAATGTATTTCAGTATAGACCTTACGTATGTGCACCCATTGAATAGAGAAATCGTTTGATCATTTCGACCATACTGTTCTATCACTACTAGCCTTAAGTTGCTCAGTTTTCGTCATTAACCACGAATTTCCATATAGAGCGTATCATTATTACGTATCTATCTATGGTAAGATTGCAGTTTATATTAAAATAAATTAATGAATTCTTTGTTTAACCGTAAGTATTTCCTTTCTGATATATGCGCAATAATAAGAGTGATATTGAATGTGTCTTCTTTGTACTAACGTGTATAAAATGAGCTCCAATGTAGGTTAACAAGAAGCGGATTCACGCCCATATTGCACGGGTTAATTTGGATTAGTATCAAGTAGATGTGAAATCATTAACCCACTCTTCTCCCATCTTGTATAATAGCTATAATACAGAAACATTTTTTTTAACATTAAAAAGGACATAATTTATTTTCACCTAAAATACTAGAATTTTAATTACATGTACAATAGTTTCCTCTAGAGCAAAGGTTCTCAACCTTTTTAGGCTCATTTCCCACTTCTCAGGTATATATTTATTCATAAATGAAATAAAAATCACTTTGTACCGCTTTTTTTAATACATACATATCAACATGTTTCGAAAGCGAAGCTTTCCTCATCAGGACATACAGAATACTATAAAATAATAATGTCAAGTATGGACAAATGATAAATGTAGAACACAATTATGTAAGAATAGACAAATTAAAAACTAAAGCGATGAAAATAGTTGAGCAATTAATTATATTTATCCCCTCCCCCCACCCCTTCATATATACATATATTCAAAATTTCGTCGCGTACCCTATAAAATTGAACCCTTCCAAAATAGCACTTACAGCGCGTACAAAGAAAGTGCCACAGGTGAACATTTTACTAGGCCCAAAGTAAAACCAAATGCTCTTGATTCTTATCTTCCGAAAAATAAAATTCCAAAGTGAACTTTCATCATGAAATCTTTTAGATTTTTATGAAACGGAAACCTACTTAATTACATCAAACATAGAACAAAAAAGTGCTGAATTATCTATCTGTGTTTAATTAATTAATTAATTACCATCATCACAGTAAACGGAAGATGTTACTTGTGTCGTGGTGGAGGACTTGGCAAGCCGAGGAATTGAACTCACGACGCTTGGATGCAACTCAGACGCGATGCAAACTCAGCTAATGACCGGTCAATAATGAATTAAGGGGACAAAGTTTGCCTTTCTCCCAAAATCATATCAAATTCACCCTTAAAGCGCTTTTTACTCTCGATCGCCCCATAAATGACTTAAATCGCCCACTGGTGGGCGATATTGCCCCGTTGAGAATCACTGCTCTAGAGAATGTATTATTACCATAAAATATATACACTTATTGTGTACATAGTTCGTTCATTAAATAGATTTTCTTTCAACCTGGGACTCCTATTTCGGTGTATTTTTATTTATTTATTATTTATTAAGTTAAAAGAAATACAAATTATTTCAATTTATTAACTTAACTACATACATATTATTTATAGTTTTTGTGTTTGATTCGTAGAACTTCATTTTTTTTTTTTTATTTAATGTGAACCAAATTTAATAATTTTATTAAGTTCTGCAAGTATTTTTAGTTTTCATTATTGTGACAGCTGTTTCGGCGTTCAAGACAATTTTCAAATTGGCAGTTTGAAACAATAGACAACAACAAATATTATCTCACAAGAATGAAAAGAAGTGAAAGGTCGAAAACATATTATAAAATAGGTGTATAAACTAACTCCTTATTTTCACCTGTGCTGATGGTACACTGATTTTATACTTAGTAAAGGGCATCATCACATTGTCAGTTTGATGCTAATGGTAAAAAAAAATGTATTGATTAATTGTGTCATTAAAAATGTCTACTTCATTATTAAATCAGTGTACAGTATTGTATTTTTTTTAATATCCACGGTATATTATGACTTTAAAGCTTCATGAAACTCATACAAATATTATATATGTTGGTATTATAATAATATATGGTACACTTTTATAAGTTTCTTGGGGAACTTGAGCTTAAAACATTCAATAAATTTTTTTATCCGTTTCATACTGCGTATTTAAAATAATTTCGTACTAAAAGTATTTTTTCTCAAATATTTAAATTAGAGCCATCTGTGAACGCGTATTACGTGTCGTTTACCCTCGATATGATTTTTTTTTTATTTTAATGCGATTCATAAGCACTAGTTATTTAATAAAATTCGTACCTGCATGCACCTCGACCTTGACTTTACCAGCATTTATTTTAACAAATGAAATAAAGAAGAATTAATTTATTTTCTGCGGTATACATGAATACGATATGTGCAATTTACCGGGTATTAAAAGGGTCAAGTCCGTGGACAAGCAAGGACGATCTACGGTCAGGGGGAGAGGGAGGGGATCGGGTAATCTTTATTCACTACAAATTACTCTGCCATAGCAGCAAGTGGTCGGGAGCGGGAGACATCAGCCAACCCACCAACATGCGTGAGTCAAGTCAATATTTATATAACTATCAACTACTTATCGCTCAATTTAACTTAGACAAAGTTCTCGTAATTCGCAGTAAGAGCAATTACACAGTCATGTATGTTCTAAGCACTGTGTTTGTTTACCGATAAGTTTGCGAACGCTATTTTTTACACGATTTTCGACATTTTAACATGAAAAATACGAATTGATTAACGTGAAATTAGCAATTTGATTCAATAATCTGGTACCCATTTTAAAATAAGAAAGTTATAGGTATTATACGTTTTAAATACTTATTTGACCATGATTTAACAAGCTTTTGAATAAACATAAAATCGAAAACAGCTAACTTTATGTCGAAAACACCGACTTTTTTTTTAAATCAATAAATTATTAAAAAAAGTATATTTAAAAAATAAGTTAATAAAGAACATAGCACAGCTAATGTTGCAAAATAACACCATTTTCCAAAAATAACGTGAAATTCACCAGAAAATTAAAAATAAAAAAATTCTGAAAACCTTACAAAATTGTGATGTTCACGTGCTATTTCTGTGTGAGTTTATCAATGCATTCAGTTGTTACAACGGTTCGTTATATCGTGCATCCTTGGTTAAAATTTTCGTGAACAATGTACTCGTAATTCATTTAAATGCAATAGAATATTAATAAAGTACGATAGCTTATAGTAGAAATACACAGATACAAACATAAGGGACCTCACATGTTATATTAACGTGTTGTAAAATATTATTTACTTGTATATTTTACTTATTTACGTGACGTTATATATAATGTATATATATAAGGGTTATTAATAAGTCAAAGGGAGACTCAGATGGTTTGAAATAACACGTTTTTATGGTTTCCAGGCAAATAAAAAAACTAAATTACTGAGCACTCAAATATAAATAGAAAGGGACATGTCGCATGATAATGTTATATTAAATTTTGTAATTTTATTTATTTATTTATTTTTAAATTTAATTATGAAAACAAAAACATTAGCCACCCATCTCACTAGGACAATCCTGTGTTGAGATGAGCGGCAACACAATTTAATAATAATCCGTAAATTTCAATAAGGAAACAATAATACATGAAAAAAAAATTATTAAATAATAATAAGTAGATAATAGTAAATAAATAAAAAAGATCAGATGATAATAATTAAATTAAATAAAGTAAATATAACATTGTTTAATTAGATTTTTTATACAATCAAAAATATTTTTTTTTAATAATTTACGATTAACTTACGTTTTGAAACTATTTTTCGAAAGGCTACGAAATATTTGGCTGTTTTTTTTTATTTTTTATTTATTTGAAACACCCATTATTTAACAATAAAATGTAAGAAAGATTTGATTACACATCTAGGAACAAATCTTATTTTAGGACAGTCAAATTGACAAAGTTTAGTTCATATTAAGTGGCATTATACAAAAATAGAAAGGAAAAAAGCTGGTATTGATATAGTATGGTAATATAATATATTTATAAAAAAGTATAATAATTAAGTATAAAGAGATGTGAAGAATAGTATAAAAAAACAGTTGTGTATACCAGATAATTTGAGTATAGTACAATAGTTAAGTACTTAAGAAGACATGAGAAAAACAAATATTATAGAGTAAACAAATATGTATATGTTTTTGACAGTTACTGGTTGGTGCTATGAGGAAAAAAATGCGTTTAAAATTGACTACTAAAAAAGGATAATATTATTTAATTTTGTCAACCTCTTTACGATAAATGTTTAACAAAAAAGTTACCAACGAATGACCAAAACAAATTGTCATTGAATGATAAAAGTGAGCTAAATAAAACGTGAATTTTTTGTCTTCCTTTTTTGTAAAAATTTCGTCATATATTGTGCTCCAAACACCATCATCACTTCTTATTATATGATATATCATATATATATAACAATAAAATATTTCTGTATCAACATCTTATATAATAATGAGTTTGTATACTCGATTTTTAAAGACGTTAGTAGAATGTTAATTCAAATTATTTTTCTGGTCTAGTCTCCTATGCTGGTATGTTAAATTTGGTCATTAATTTACTTAATAATTAATGTGTTTACACACTATTGCCAATGATAAAGAAAGGAGAAAGTATAATTATTCTAATGAGGAAATTGTAAAACGAATGGGAAATAAATCACCCGTATTGCATATGGAGAACGGCAAGCGAGAGGCGGCAAAACCTAAACACAGGTAAACTGTGCCATGTTTAATGTGCAACCGCAATGATATATCAAGAGGCAGACGCCTGGTAGCATATATTACAATAGAACTAGTTGTTGAAAGGCAGCCTATAATAACGCAATGCGTAAATGTTTTAATCACGAAAACAAACTCAGTGTACACGATCAAAGCTTTTGGAAAATGGCTAGTAAAGCCACGCATTACTCTGCGAAGATAACGAAGATTGTACTAACAGCAAGGGTCATAAACGATCATATGCGTGAAATAAATATGGATAGGGATAGAAAGCTTATGAAAATTTAACCTGATGTGGTAGACACATATTATTCCTCGCACACAGAAAGGAAGAGAAGCAAACAACGTAATTATTTGGGTAGGTTAAGTCCAGCAAATCTTAACGCATAACAAGGGTAATTTGTCTTGAAAAGCATTCAATAAAATAATAATTCTCTAAAATAATACTACTTTACACCTATAAATACAAAAAAAGACTTGACAGCAAGTACACATATTAGAAACACTAGATCTCAAAGCCAAGAACACATCCAACAAGCAACCACAAATACAACATTTGGATAAAAATGCTTCTTATACTATGGTATTAAACTCTAAAATAAAATCCCACTCTCCTTCAAAAATCACAAAACATTAATATATTTTATATAAAGTTGGATACGTTACATGGGGAGATCTGAAATAGAAAATATATTAACACCAATTACAGACTGATACAAAAACCACTCAACTTCACTGAAAACTTTCTTTCAGCAATTTCATCAAATTGAAATAATTTATTTTAATATTATGTAAATGAAATTCTCAGCACGGGAAATCCCAGTGAGGATATAACTTTTTTTATTTGTTATTAGAAAAAAAGATAATGGAACATTTATTATTATTTAATTTGTAATAGTCGTAAAGCTCATCAAGACTGCCCCAAAAAATAAAAGAAGAAACCGATCAAAATGCATTTTCTTCTTCTTTAGGCGGCGTATTCAGAGCTTGATATTACACCTACCTGAACACTGTTACTGAACATCAACTATTAAATACAACCTGGTTGTGCATAGTTTCAATCCAAACCTAGTCGGCGTCTACAATTCTCAAAATTCTAATAGTTACCCGGAACAATGTGTTCACAATCCATAAAACTTCAACATTACAAATTTCTTTCCAGGTAACCCCCTTCTTCACGTGTTCCCTCTGCTGGCCTCCGGGCTGATAACCGGTTTCGGGGGACAGAGCCCGCTGAGGGGGGACCAGAGCCCGGAGGGACCTGACCCGGACAGGGATCTGGGAGGGGCGCCGCCCCTCAGGACCCTGTACCACTGGAAACTTATGGACTTTGAATTCTCTACGGAACGGGACCGGGCCGAAATGGTTGAGTCTGGGTAAGAGGTGTTTTTGTTTTGTTTGAACACTGTAAAGCTGCATATTTAGCTGTGTGTGGAAAGATCTGGTGAAGAAAATGTAAAATGGTGTAGAATAATATAGAGTTTAGGGGTGATATGACGTTTTTTAACCACCTGTACAAACTTTACGCACCATCAT
This sequence comes from Halesus radiatus, assembly GCA_022606495.2. Classification (NCBI taxonomy): domain Eukaryota; kingdom Metazoa; phylum Arthropoda; class Insecta; order Trichoptera; family Limnephilidae; genus Halesus; species Halesus radiatus. The sequence continues at coordinate 14,477 of JAHDVE020009077.1, forward strand.
CATTGGCGTTTTGGAGAGGCGTTGCCGCCTCTAGGAAACGGTTCCACTCCATTTTGTCTCCTGCTGTTTTCCTCCAGCTCATCATGATTAAGGCTGTAGTGCTAATCTCCACACTAAGCAGTCACTAAAGTTTAGTCTTCCCTAAACTCATTCGTCTTGCATGTGTACCATCGACAAGCCTCTTACCCTTTAGTTAAGAATGTTGAAGTTTCGTGTATCCTGCCCAGAGTAGTCGCCCCAGCCTTTTAAATCTTGTAATTAGGTAGGTACATCTCATGGCTATATTCTTTTCTTATATGGGTTCAAATAACGGTCTCGCCGACGGCCTCCATGGTTGAAGGATAAGGCTATCGACTACGAATCCGAAGGACGCGGGTTCAAATCCCGGCGTGCGCAAGTGTTTTTTTATTTAATTAATTTGTGTTGTTTCACAATTAATTCATATAACAATAATACTCAGTATATTTGCGCACGTTCCAGAGCGGAAGATACTCTCAGTATCGCCCTAGTGAAAGACTACCATTCAGAACTGAAACGTTGTCTAAATGGCTTTTAGCCGTGTTTGATGACCAGATCTGAATAGCCAGGTATTGCCCCTTTTCCCCACCTTCCTCTCCCCCTTCTCCTTCCCCTCCCCAATACCTTCAGCCTCACAACATTCCTTAATTGGAAATGCCATAGTCTCACTGGCTCCAGACGGTTCGGAGCAGTTTGGTACTTGTGCGGTATTCATATAAAAAATATATATATATATAAAAAAATCGTCTTAAAACCGTGTTTTAAAACATCCCATCAATATCCTTTCAATATTGTTAGATGGTTCGTAGCTAATAATTGGTCTACTGACTAGTTTATACGAAGCGAATATAGTTTTTCTCGAAGGGGAATCTTGCTTTGTAATGAAATGTCTTTGGAGACCGTACTTGACAAAGAAAAATATTGCATCCCAAGCTGTGTTACACAGCCTCAGATTAATTTGAAAAATCAGAAAAATTTTGAATTACGATTCCAAAAAAAGACGAAAACTTTAGGTGCTGAATATTTTCTTTCAAAACGTTAATGACAGATCCAAACGATCATTATCTGCATGTCTCTCCGTATTCTGTTGATGTGAAAACTTTATGTTAACAAAGCTTAAGCCATTATTAAATTCAATTTATTGGAATAACTTATTGAAGCTTATAACCCTCATTGTAGTATTTAATCATTGAAGAAGGTAATATTAACTAATCTCAAATGAAACATGAAACAGAAAAAGACACAGAAAATAAAACTGTAACCCAGTACGTCTGTCTTACCGAGACAACGCTCTAACCACTAACGAGGTAATTAGTCCTGTTTATTTTAAGGCATTTTTTATCTCAAATTTAAGACTTACCAATATTATCTTCAATTATTTATTGGCTGCTATCTTTTTGAGTGATCGCAAAGTTTTACCCGAATTTATTTGCAATCTAGATAATATCTCGAATATACCAATTCGATTTTGTATTTATATGGGACATCTATTGACTTTTCTACAAAGTCTAGGAGAATATTCAATTTATTGAAATAATTTATTCGAAAGATTTGTAATGGTTATGTGGCGTCATTATTAATATAATAAATAAGAATAACTTCGTTTAAACCAGTGTTTTTAATATATAAATATCTACATGTTTCTGAAGTAAAGCTCCTCTCATCGGAATAAACAATCTACTAAAAATAATGACAGGTATAGACAAATTACATATATATATAATTAGTGGGTAAATAATTCATTAAAAATGTAAAAATAGTTGTTACATATAAAATAAAATAATGGAGTATTAAAGAATAAATTTAAATTAGAAATTTAAAAAATAAAAAATTTAATGTAATTTTATAAATAAAATAATGAAAATAGAAAGGCAAAAAAAAAATTAAACAAAAATACTTATTATTAGTAAAATTTACAATTTTTTTTTCCATATATATGTATGTAATTTGTCTATTCGCTTATTATTTGTCCTATACTTATTATTTTTAATATATTGTTTATCCTGAGGAGGGGAGTTTTGCTTCTGAAATGTGTATTTATATATTACAAAACAGTGGTTTAAACAAAGTTATTTTTTATTTATTATATTTGAATAAGTTATTGAAGCTCATAAATCTCATAATAATATTCAATGATTGGAGAAGATAATATTGACAAATCTCAAATGAAACATGACGCGGAAAATAAGAAGGTATCACTCGCACCTGGGACTAATTATTTAATCTTCTGATTTATTTTTTTTATTTTCAGGCAGTTCATCGCCGAGAACACGCTGCCCCTGGGGCTGGAGGTGTACAAGGAGCGGGTGTTCGTCACCTTCCCGCGCTGGAAGACGGGGGTGCCCTGCACGCTGGCCACCGCCCCTCGCGCCCCGCTCAGCCACGTGCAGGAGCCCCGCCTGACCCCCTTCCCAGACTGGTCCTGGCACGAGCAAGGTAAAGGGCAATAAAATGTTTTCATCCCGGCGCTGCATCCCAGGATGGGATATAGCCTCCTCCACAAAATAAACATTATTTTTGTTATGTAACTAACCATCACGCCGTTTCCCCACAGGGGTAGGCAGAGAGGACGGACCGCCAAACAACGCGATCTTGTCATACACTCCTTCCTTCATTCACATTCATACATCATCTTATACATTCCCTTCTATTATTCCGATTTCTGACATGGCCCGACTCAAGTATTTGATTCACTTGATCGTGCCATGTCTTCATCGGGCTTCCCCGGCTTCTTCTTCCATTCACACTCGCGTTATATATTCTTCTTACACTCCTTTCTTCGTCCATTCGCTCTGCGTGCCCGAACCATCTAAGCGTCCCTTTCTTAATCTTGCTCATTACGCTTACATCAGCATTGCATTCTTTACGAAACTCAATATTTTTCACACGATCATGCATGGTTTTACCACACATTCGCCTCATAGATCTCATATCTACAGCATTCAGTTTACTTTCATCCTTCCTCTGCCAATTCCATGCCTCACTGCCATACAACAGGGTTGGTATCAGCACTCCAATGTGGACTACCAGCTTCGCTTCTTTGGGCAACTTTTTGTTAGCGCCAACCGCGTTCAGTCCTCCGTTAATGGAGTTTCCTGCTTTCACAATCCTTTCAATATCCCTATCAGTCTTCGGATATCGGATGGGCATATCTGAGACACTATCTAAAAATTACAAATAAACTCGGGTAGAATCTTTTAGTCATGATAAAAAGGTAGCAGCCAAAAATATTGGAATTAATTTAAGATGTTATTGACAGTTCTTCGAAATGTTACCGATAAAAAAAGATGGATTGGGATAGTTGTAGCTCAGTGGATTAAAGGTTCTGGGTTTGAGTCCCAGTTGCTACCGTTATATTTTTTTCTTTTCTGTGTCCTTTCGGTTTCATGTTGAGATTTTTTAAATATTATCTTTAATGATAAAAAAAGAAAAAATGTTTTTTCTTCGTATTTTTTTCAATGCTTTGGCACGTGTTTTTTTTTCAACTTTTTGTAATCTAGTACTGAAGTTTGGTGAACCTTTTGCGTTCATCAGATTAACAGCCTGTTCAAGTTCAAGCACGCGTGTCATCGAATCGACGACGAATTGTAGCAGCACTTTTCTATCGCATACGATGGTTCAAGAAAAGAAATGCACAAATTCTCAGCAGTTTGAAATCTTTTTATGATTTTTTTATCGACTTTACATTTTCAGGTGACTTTTTTTTATATTTGGTTTCATTCATTATTTTTTTTCTTGTGAAGGGTACTGATTTTTGCGGACATTTTTTTTAACCCTATTTAAATCAATACGTTTTCACGAACTTGTGTTACTTTTATATAGATACCCTAATTAAATACCAAATTAGTACGTAAATATATTTTTGCAATGGGTCGTCCTTCTAGATATGAATTTATGATTTTTTTATGCGTAACTGAATCAGCGAAGGTTTGTAATCCTCGCAAGTTAATCAAGGTACGTAATTCGGGTTTATATCAAGTAATATGAACATTTGGCATTATTTTGCCCATGTATTTGCGGAAAAACCGCATGTCCCAATATAAGACAAGGTGAAACGCAAAATTTATTACTCCGTAAGATGAGAAAATTCACGGTAGACAGTAAACAGTGCGAAAAGAAAGTCTTGCGAACCTATTTACCGGGTTTTTTAATGTGGATGATTTGCTGAATAACGTTGCCATCTAGCGACGAGTCAACAAATCTGTTCTCTTCGATATCGTTGGTAGTGTAGTTTGAGGTATACAATTTCGGTTACGGTCAGCCGAGAAACACACCATTTTCTTACGGGGTGTGAATACTGGTAACAAAAAATACACTAGCTCCCTGTCTTTAGTTAGGTAAAATATCGGATCCAAATACTAATGAAGTCATTGTCCTAAATAAGTTTTACTTTTAATAACAAGAGACTCCAGTGAAAAATATATTAACTTTAAAAATATATATTCATACAGATCAGCAAACGCCGATTCTGAATATATATCTTTTATTAGATATAATTGTACGCAGAATTTATAAATCGTTATTTAATAGTGAATAAAAAATTCACCCATCGAAACACCTTGTTATGTTTGTACCATTGCATTTGGAACATCTGACGTCACGTGCGCATTCCGTTTTTGGATTAGTAAGGAAAATTTTGTTTTTCAATTTTGTTTTGTATTTTAAATGTGTATTATTAGTTTTGGCGAAATTCGAACTTAATTTGGGTAATTTTATACTCATGATCAAACCATTTATCAATACAGATATTATGATAATGTTAATGTTTATGTTCAATACTATTATTATTCTTTGAGTTACAGTTTCTAAAAAGGTACATAATTTTATCACTTATGTTTAGTTATGATTGACTATGAATGAAATATAAAATTATTTACGGTAAAGCTCATCCTCGTTTTGACATTTGACATTCTAACCTCAAAACTAATCAAAACCGACCATAATTTTGGATCTTTTTGGCGGGCTTTGAAAAATTGAAACTTTGTAAACTAACTTACTAACCATCACGCCGTTTCCCCGCAGGGGTAGGCAGAGAGGACTGACCGCCAAACAACTCGATCTTGGCATACACTTCTTGCTTCATTCTCATTCATACATTCTCTTCTATTATTCCGACTTCTGAAACTCTGTAAATTATTTTAACTATGAAAAGTAACTGAAAAGTTAAAAAAATATATATATACTGGTATTTAATATTGGATTTGGTGTACCCCAAGGAAGTACTCTAGGGCCTATTTTGTTCAATATATACATCAATGACCTATGTAACAGTAACCTTGCCGATCACATCATCACCTTTGCTGATGATACAGTATTGATTTATGAAGGCAAAACCTGGAACGAAGTTCATAGTAAAGCAGAAATTGGTATAAACAAGGTTATGCATAGATTAGACAATAACCTCCTTACTCTCAATACGGATAAAACTAAATTCATACGTTTCAGTGCAACGCAAGCGGGACAACCCAAAGATGTGCTAAATATTACTGCTCACCTTTGTAATGAAATAAATACTTGTACGTGCAATAACTTAGAATGCGTGGATAGTGTAAAATATTTAGGAATCATTATTGATAAATTCCTAAGATGGGAAGAACACGTCATCTCAATTGCCACAAAAGTCAGAAAACTCACTCACCTTTTCATAACTATTAGAAACATTCTAAACGTAAAAGATCTAAAATCAATATATTATGCCATGTATAATTCTTTACTTGAATATGCATCCTTAGGATGGGGCGGTTGTGCCAAAACAATTTTGGACCCACTGGCAAAAGCGCAAAAATCCCTAATAAGAGTCATCCTTAATAAACCCTTCAGGTACCCCAGTGATGAATTATTCAAAGAAATGCAAGTTCTTGATGTCAGACAACTGTATATCAGGAAAATTGTATTACACACACATAAACAACGTCACTACTACCCATCTATCGAGCACTATCACGACACCAGACACTCAAGAAGTAATCCAATAGTTGCAACAAAAACCATGACATCCCTTGCTCAAAGACAATTTTCATACTTAGGACCAAAATTGTTCAACATAATACCCGATACATGGAAAATGAAAAGTACAAACGTCCTGCGTAAACTGATCAATGTATGGCTTCTCGATTTAGGAAGGGTCAAAAGCGAACATATGCTCATTAATATGTATGTACAATTTTAATAAAACCTTCTTATGCAATTCATCACTACTATACACTAAATCAAAAAAAAAATGCATATCGTACTTTAATCTTGTATACTTTAAACTTTTATGCTCTACTTTAAACTTTTACATCTCATATGTAATTTATTATTTCTCTACAGTAAACTAAAAAATGCACATACCTTTAACTTTAACCTTTATACCTTTAACTTATATTCATACCAACTTTATAATACTTTAACTTATATTCCAACTTTAACTTATATTCATATTTAACTTATATTATATGCATACCTTTAACTTATATTCTTTAAACTTTGACTCTTTATATTTTCAACTTTTACATCTCATTTGTAATTCATTATTATTCTACACTAATTTAAAAAATGCAACATACTTAAAAAAAAAAATAAAAAAACACACAATTTTTTTTTTTTCTTAAATTTACTTTATGGATTGTTTTATATTCTTTTATGTGTATGTATATTAATATGAACTAATCTTATCAATTTGACTGTCCTAAAACGGGATTTGCTCCTAGTTGGACAGTCAAAGCCTTCTTAAATATTTCTGTAAAATAATGTGTGTTTCAAATAAATATTATTATTATTATTATTAAGTTTGAACGTCATTATTGATAAAAAAGAAATTATTGGACTGGCGTTCCTGAGTATATATATTTTTTAATTACTTTAACAGATTGTATGTATAAAAAATATTAATACGTTGTGGAAAATATTATATAAAAATCATAGACGTTTCGCCGAGACCAAAAAAATTTTTTTTTTGTTATTTTTTAAACCTTCATGGATCATTTTATTTTTCGAAACCTTTTGTAAAATTATGTTCTCATTTAATTCCCCAGGTGGAGACTGCCTGGGCCTGACCTCCGTGTTTCGCGTGGCCGCCGACCGCTGCGGCCGCCTCTGGGTTCTGGACTCCGGGCAGGTGGAGGCTTTGACCATCCCTCGCCAGGTCTGCCCCCCGCAGGTCCTGGCCTTCGACCTCAAAACCGACAGCCTCATCGGCCGCTGGAACATCCCCGAAGAATTCAACCTTCAGAACTCTCTCTTCACCAACATCGTCACCGACATCAGAGACGACAAGTGTGACGATGTCCACGTCTACTTTACGGACGTGTGGAGATTTGGTCTCCTCGTCTTCAGGATGCGCGATGAAAAATTCTGGAAGTTCTCCAGTCACTTCTTCTACCCTGATCCAATTGCCAGCGATTATAACGTACGTGGTATCAACTTCCAGTGGAGCGATGGCGTTTTTGGTATTGCCCTAACACCCATCACTAGAACTGGTGATAAGATCCTCTACTTCCATCCTATGTCTAGCAATCGCGAATTCCAAGTCCCAGCTTCAATCTTGCGCAATGAGACTGCTGCAAATGACACTGCTTTACTGGCCAAAGTCATCCAGCTTGCTGGAGAAAGTCGAGGATATAGTGGGCACAGCTCTGCCTCAGCTATTGACAGGAATGGAGTCATGTTCTACGCCATGGTCACGAGAGATTCTCTGTCTTGCTGGGATACAAGGAAGCCTTACAGGAGGTCTACCCAAGGAGTTGTTGCAAAAGACAGCGAGAAATTGATATTCCCTAACGATTTGAAAGTTGATAATGAAGACAAACAGAGCGTTTGGGTTTTGAGTAACAAGCTGCCTGTGTTTTTGTACGGCAAGTTAGACCCGAACGATATCAATTTCAGAATCATGCGGGAATACGTGGAGGAAGCGGTTTTAGGCTCCATATGTGATCCGAGACATCCTTACATAGGAGACTTCGAGCCTATCGTGGAGTGTTATTAATATTTATTTTGATAGTCTTGGTGTAACTCTTTATTCTTGCCATTGCATACAGTCTCAATGACGGAGAGAATGCATTTTGCCAAGGAGACTTTTCTCTTGTTAGTCCATATGAAAAGTCTCCTTTAGTGGTTTAAGCAAGAAGTCACAATGCGGCTAAGCTCTCAGCTTTTCTTAAACGAAAACTATTTATTTAATAATAATGTACCTCTAAATTAGTTTTTAACGCGAACAAATCTTTACATGTCGTTGTGTTACTTCTATAATTCGCTTATCTTTCCTTTGTATAATTTTTCTATATTCTACTTGCCAATCCATACTTTTTAAGGCTTGCCATTTCGTATCACCATTGTTTAAAAAAAAATTAAGATAAGTTGTTAATTATATTATTATTTAATGTCCATTACTCAGTAATGTGTCTACTCCAGTTCATATTTATCTACTATTAAATAATACTATATTATAATGGTAACAATTAGTGTATTAAATGAGAAACCTTTTTTTTAAATGAACGTCATTTCAATCAATATTATGTATCATACTAGATAATAAAGTTTTATATTTCAATATATTTATTTAATTATAACCTTTACCAAATCAGCCTGAATATCTTTTGGACAAAGCATTTGAATTAACCATTTAATTTAATCATATCAGTAAACTTTTTTTTCTTCAAAATACGGCCAAAGTAAAAAAAAAAGTGGAAATTGTGATCTTAAAAGAAAAATTTAATTCACTTTCTTCACAACCTTTTTGACATCACTCTTTGACTTCACTTTCTAGCTTCACTCTCTAACTTCACTCTCTAACATCACTCTCTGACTTCACTCTTTGACTTCACTTTCTAACTTCACTCTCTAACATCACTCTCTGACTTCACTCTTTGACTTCACTTTCTAACTTCACTCTCTAAGTTCACTCTCTAACATCACTCTCTGACTTCACTCTTTGACTACACTCTCTGACTTCACTCTCCGACTTCACTCCCTGACTTTACTTTCCGACTTCACTCTCTGACTTCACTCACCAACTTCACTCTCCGCACTCATTTTATTCACAACCTTTTTGACAGCACTCTTTGACTACACATTCTAGCTTTACTCTCTAACTTCACTCTCTAACGTCACTCTCTGACTTCACACTCCGACTTCACTCTCTGACTTCACTCTCCGACTTCACTCTCCGACTTCACTCTCTTACTTTACTCTCCGACTTCACTCTCCGACTTCTCTCTCTTACTTTACTCTCCGACTCCATTCTCTAATCTCTGACTTCGCTCTCTAACATCACTCAATCTTTTCATGAATAATGCTCTTTGAATCATTACTCGTTAACTCTTCGGCAGAGATCGAAAGCGGCTGTCTTTTTAAACTATATCTCGTCAAGTTTCCGTCACTTCTATGAAAAAACATACTATTTTCTCCAAATGACCTGCTGCTATCTGTACTTAGCCTTCCCCCATGGCCCTTGCCGAAGATGTTCGAATAGTCCAAGAGATATCTGCAATAAATAATGCCAACATTTTAATAGAAACGGCTGACGGCCTCCATGGTCGAGGGGTAAGGCTCTCGACTACGAATCCGAAGGTCGCGGGTTCAAATCCCAGCGTGCGTGAGAAGGAATTTATTTTTTTTAATTATTAAATGTTTTTATTGAGATTTAAAAACCTCATTGTAATATTTAATCATTGAAGAAAATAATATTAACATAACCTAAATCAAACATGAAAACGGAAAAAACGTAAGAAAATAAAAAAATTTCAGTCGCATCTGGGACTCGAACCCAGGACATCTGCCTAAATAAATCATAAAGATAGCTGGCAATAATATGGGATTAAAAATGGAGAATAATATTGACAAATATTGAATTTGAGATATGATATCGATGAAGATGACATAAATTGAACTGGTCTCATTAGGTAAGTTGGTTAAGCGGTTACCCCGGATATGCGGAGGTCCTGGGTTCGAGTCCCAGATGCGACTTAAATCTTTTTATTTTTCCGTTTTCGTGTTTCATTCAGTTATATTAATATTAATTTCTTCAATGATTAAATTTTATTTAATTAATTGGCGTTGTTTCATAATTAATTAAATAAATAGTGGAAGATATTCTCAGTATCGCCCTGGTGAAAGACCACCATTCAGAATTGAAACGTTCCTTGAAATGGCTTTTAGTCGTGTTTGGTGACCAGATCTGAATAGCCAGGTATTTCCCCACCTTCCTCTTTCCCTTCACCTTCCTCTCCCTAATACCTTAATCCTCACAGCATTCCCCAATTGGGGATGCCATAGTGTCACTGGCTCCAGACGGTTGGGAGCACTTGGAACTCTTGTGCGGTATTCATATAAAAAATAAAAAATCAGCGATGGAGAATAATTATATTTGACCTAGCTCTAGAGCTAGGTCAAATATAATTATTGTAAATATAATTATAATCATATAAATATAATTATAATCAAATATAATTAGGAAATCGGTTTTTCATAAAAATAGGAAATTCCAACATCTCTTAACCTTGTTGGTGGTTTTACTGTTCTCAGCCTACCCGTTTCCTTCCTCTGCCGGTTCCATGCCTCACTGTCATTCATAAAATAAGGTTGGTATTAAAACTCTGTTGTAGACTTCTGGCCTCACTTCCAACACACATTTTTTTTACTGACGACTTCTGCATCTGATCTTCCATTAATTATGGAAGTTGTGTTTTCGAATCCTCTCATTAATGCACTATTTCTAATTTGGTCCATCCAATCATAATATTATATTTGTGTGGTCCAAGGCAAAACGATCAAACACAACTATCACGTTGTTTTGATTGGACTTAATTTTATTCGACTTCTACATAAGGAGGATATCTATAAAAAAAAAAAAAGAACTGGACTAAAAAATCGAGTGTTAATTCGGTATCCGGATAAAACAGCGCAGTAACAAAACGTAACGTGGTAAAATAATAGTTGTGAGGTTTAGTTAGGTTTGTTTGTTATTTTTCTTAACTTTTCTTCATTAGTTTTGTCACAGTTCTTTTTTGTCAAGGATCCCTAAAAATCATTGATTATTTACTGATCTGGCCAGGACATAACGGTATTGAAGACAACGACCGAGCTAATGGATGAGCAAGGAAAGGGGCAGAAGCACCCAAGGATCTAAGCCTGCAGAAGGAGTGGCAAATTATTAAACCAAACTACACATTGAATGTGAAAGAGCACCCAAAGTGAGACAATCCAAAGTATCCATGGATGAACCTTACCCCAGACGAACCAGACAACTACTCAACATGAATAGAATCTCACTGAGGGAACTGGTATGACTACTAACAAAACACTGCCACCTCAGGAGAGACACGCAGCTATTAGGGGTAAAAAAACACCAATAGATGCAGGAAATATGAAGAGTATGAAGAGACTCTAATTTACCTATGGTGCCAATGCCCCGCCTTGATGGGATGAAAGCTTAGCTACCTAGGAAGACATTTTTAGACGCCAAAAGACATAGCCGAATATCCAATGTCAATCCTGATGAACTTTATCAAAGGGACCGCGTTACTATCAAAGGAATAAGGTAAAATGGGAGATAGCACAATGATCGTATGGCCTGAATGCTCACGCGAGTTATGTAAACCATCTCTGTATCAATAAAATAAATAATACTAACCTGGGCTTTGAAACAGTTGGACAACTGAGAAAGGCATCTGTTTGAGACGCAAGAGCAGCTGCCGCATCAGGAGAGTGGCTAAAATAATACCTGAAGATATCAATTTCCGAATCTCTATTGATGATACCGTCATCAACAATCTCTTTGTCGCATTGTTCCACCAGCTTCAATAGCAGATTTGATAATTGTCGCAGTATGCAGTCTGATACTCTGATTGGTTCATTCAATCGTCTGTGTTTCCTTGTGGAGATTTTTCTTTGTTCCATTCTCTTGGTTAGTTCTTCCTCGGATTCCCCTTTCTCTTTATCTTCTTCTTCATCTTCGGTGGATTCTGAGGCGACAACTGGCGTGTCTCTCAGTCCTGAACAGGGGATAAGATCGCATACGACTGAATCCAGGAGGTCTTTAGCTGCGAAGTGTAGATTATCTCCCAGCATGGATCTGACAATGAAAATATGATACTTCAATTCGATGGTAAAAAGTCAACAAAAGATTTAAAAAAAGACGCAATCGTTGGAACTCACACTCAATGTACACAACGGTTGGTCGCTTGGCAACTCTTAGTTAGTAAACCGTGCGCAGTTGCTTTCTTTCATGTTTCAATTTTTTTTTAATTATCTTTACGTATTCTAGAACAATTCTTTTTTTTTTATCGTGTATTCTAACAATAATTTCACCAGTGACCGTAGAGTGACAGCATGACAAAAAATGACCTGTTCACCATATTGCACCTTTTCAGGTTTTCACGATGACATAATTATAGTTAATATACATTAAAATATTAGAATAGTTTTTTTTGTAGAACAAACCATTATTTCCAGAGTGAAAGATAGTCTCAGTATCGCCCTGGTGAAATATCACCATTCAGAATTGAAACGTTGCTTGAAATGGCTTTTAGCCGTGTTTGGTGACCAAATCTGAATAGCCAGGCATTTCCTCACCTTTCTCTTCCCCTTCTCCTTCCCCTCCCCAATACCTTCAGCCTCACAATATTCCCCAATTGGGAATGTCATAGTTTCACTGGCTCCAGACGGTTGGGAGCAGTTAAGACTCTTGTGCGGTATTCGTATAAAAAATATAAAAATAAAATTATTTACACTTTCGAACCAAACTCGCCAATCATTGGTTAAATTTCAATAAAAAAAAGCAATTACATTAGATAGATTTGCCAATATTTTATTTTCGGATATATGTAATAGGAACTAATAAGCAATTACAATAACTCTAGATTTGCCAATATTGTATTTTTGGATATATGTAATAGGAACTAATAAGCAATTACAATAGCTAGATTTGCCAATATTGTATTTTCGGATATATGTAATAGGAACTAATAAACAATTACATTAGCTAGATTTGCCAATATTGTATTTTCGGATATATGTAATAGGAACTAATAAGCAATTACAATAGCTAGATTTGCCAATATTGTATTTTCGGATATATGTAATAGGAACTAATAAGCAATTACAATAGCTAGATTTGCCAATATTGTATTTTCGGATATATGTAATAGGAACTAATAAGCAATTACAATAGCTAGATTTGCCAATATTGTATTTTCGGATATATGTAATAGAAACTAATAAGCAATTACAATAGCTAGATTTGCCAATATTGTATTTTCGGATATATGTAATAGAAACTAATAAGCAATTACAATAGCTAGATTTGCCAATATTGTATTTTCGGATATATGTAATAGGAACTAATAAGATTCAAACAGATCAAAATAAGTATTCATACATTGGCTTCCCCAGGACTTCCGATGGGCTCAGCCTGGCCACCGTCCCCCTTATCCCCTTGGCCCGCCTCCTGTTCTCCCTGGTCTCCAGGTCTTCGTCCTTCTTCTCCCTCTGCCATGGTTCTGGCTTCATCTGATTGGGAGGCACTCCGTGGTACCGCTGCAGTTTCTTGTCCATCAGCCATATCCAATAACTTTGCGAATACAGAAGGAAAATGTGAATAGTTATTTAGAAAAATGATGTTACACTTCCTTGCCGGTGCTGTCAACTCCTTTGAAATATATCTAAACACTTCAATATCTCTGTAAATAGACTAAAGATAGAGTTCAAATTTTAGGTATACCTCAGCAATACATTTAGGTATTTAATAAAATGATTCAAATCTACTATTTTGTTAATAAATCTATAAATAAATAATTACTGTATACGTAATCTACGTGTATCGATTTCCGTTGAATGATACGTTCACCGTGTAACGATGAACGTATCATTCGTTTAATGCATGGCCGATGTTTTTTTCCTTTTTTCACTTATACACAATATTGTACTGTTATGTACGTATGTACCAGCGGCGTGCAGTCAATAAAGGCTGAAAAGCTGTGACTACCTAAGAAAACGAACCATGAAAAAATATAATAATTAAATAAAAAGGTGTTTACAAATAGGCGAGGAACTTGTATGCTCATTTATTCAGTTGGCCACAACGATCCGCGGAAGATAATATTATAATTGACGTTTTCAAATATTCAATACACAATCCTTACCCGAACTTTAAAAACCACACACTGCCTACCTTCGATCATAGAGCAATGCACACCACCGGTATCTACATATGTAGGTACTGCTAATAAAATGATTTACGTAAGTAATAAATGTTAACTATTTATTTTGGTGTAACATAAAAATTATTAAATTCTAGACGAGTGTGTGTTCTGTATACTGAGTGTACAGCACCGTATCTTGATTTTCTAGCAGCGTTAGGGAAGGGTTTTAAATAATGATTGTCAGGTTGTTACATCTTACCCGTAAACTATAACCCAGAAGTAGGTCCTGAAGATGGCGTACGGAGTAAAGACCCTCAGGCCGGCCGCAACAATCCAAGGGGTGGCCAGCAACTCTTTTCTTTCCTAAAACAAATAATCAACGACATGAATCCAGGGTTGATGCAACCAATGCGTACGATTCAAATGGGGCCTGGAGCAGTTCTATGTTAGGCGCCTTTTGGTTGAAATAAAAACATGTTTGTAATCATAATGGAGAGAGTGCTCTCCTTCAAAAAGCCCTACCTCCCTCTGATAGATACCCTCAGTGTCGCCCTAGTAAAAGACCACCATTCAGAATCAAAACGTCGCATCAAATGGCTTCAGTCGTGTTTGGCCACCAAATCTGAATAGCCAGGTGCCTCTCAACCTCGCTCTTCCTACCTCCTCCCATCCCCACAACAGACCCCATCGTGGATGACATACTCCCGCAGGATCAGTTTGGAGCAGCGAGAACCTGTGCTGTGTTCACTTATATGTTTGTAAACGTTGAAATACGTAGTCCGGGCTTGGTAGACATGACCTGAAAATGTCGCGTTATTTGTAAACGTATTGTTTGTGAAATTATCATTATTTTTGGGAAAGATTGTGTGATTTTGCAACAAATGTTTTTTTTTTATTAATCTTATTGTTTGACTTGATTTGAAAAACGCCAAAATTATGACATAAAGAAGCATTTTCGACGCGTACTTAACAGGGTTCCAGTTTATGGCTTTTTAAGCTTGTCAAAACCGTGGACAAAGACTGTATAAAACGTATAAAATTAATTTATTAATTTAAAATACGAGAATATCGCCTGAAAACCATGAAATTTTGCGGTAATTATCAGAAAATTTCGCGTTAAACTCGCGAAACTTTCAGATTTCTATTGTGTTTGTTTGATTAAATTATTTTAATTTAGTTATTCCTACATTTGCGTTTAAAAAATAACTAATTATAACATGTATACTATTACATGTAACTAATTATTGTAACTTATATACTTTAAAAACTAATGGATTTTTTCTCGCTTAACTTAATCTCGTTTTTACAATCTATTTTAAATGTATTCATTGGTCCAATTTTGATTGGTACCCGCAGAGCATTATAACATTTCATCCCTTTATAAATTAAACTATTTTGCGTATTGGCTTTGTTCTTTTTCGGTAAAATAATTTCCTTACATATTCTTGTATTATGTCTGTGAATGTCCATGTTGTAAATAATATTGTTAGAAAAATAATATAATAACAATTTTTTCTTATTTTATGTATAAAAATCATTGCTTTCAATGTCAGTATTTGTTTCACTGTCATCCAATTGAATTCCTCTAACATTTTAGCTACTTTTGAATATCTATTTCGCTTTAGTATTATTTTGGCATCTTAAATGCATAATTGTCTACTACCCACCCCTCCCTACCCGATCCGATTCCTATTGTCACTGGAACAAGAAAGGGCCGAAGACAGTTCGATCTCTACCGCTCGTCGCGCAAGAACAGATGGTGTTTAATGCCGCGACCCAAGCATCTGGCCAATTCTGGATTAGTGAAGTTTCAGTGAGGTGAAATAAGTGCTAGAGGATATCCACAAACAAGCTAGGCCTTTTCAATTTCCGTGGCATCCAGTCATTCAGTCCTTCTTTCACCCTTTTTTCTCATCTGGTTCTCCAGATTAACTTCGCCGCCAGTCCAGAATTGGGATTTTTGCAGAGCTATCGAAACAAGTATTGTTCGCATTGCTTTATTTTGAAATATAATTAATTATAAGTACCGGAATTACTATTGAAAACTCACCACGCATACTGGATAAAGAAGAATGATATACGTCAAAAAATATATTCGAAGAGTGTAAAAATCGAATATTTGAAACGAACTGTTATCATCTTTCTGCAGAATTTTATTCTCTGGTGGTTCACTTGTATTCACGACAACAGATGGCGCAGTTGTATCAGGAATATTCAAAGTTATTTGTTCAATTGGTTTATTCTTGTCCAGCCCCTGGGTTATATTCACGACGATAGGTGTATTTCCCAGGGGATCGTTTATGTTCACAACAACCGGTTGATTTGAAACTTTTACATTCACAACAGTGGGTGGAGATGTCAACAGCTTTTTATGTTGCTCGTTAGGGAAAAACACTTCCAAAGCTGTCACGCTGAGTCCGACCAAAGTCCAAAATAAAACTTCTTGCTGTAAAGAGCACCCGATTAATTTTCCTAGGCGATACATCATGAAAACGAAACTACTTTAATTTCAATGAATTTATGACAGATCGAAGCTGCCTTCGGAAATAAAAGTTGTCAATTATTTTTTTTAAATGACAGTTGGTTTAGAATTTAGAGCGTAATTTTTCTATTGTTTAACATTTGTCGCGCTGATGGAATATGGACATATTCAAACAATAGAACATATCGTAGAATAATGTCGCCTTCATCAGTTTCCCTGTGGTACATCTATGCCAGTGGTGTGTTGTCCATAAAGGTTGAAGAGCTGTGCTTACCCTAAGAAAAATAACGGTGGAAATAAAAATAAAAGAAAAATCTATCAAATTTCCAACCAAAATGTTTTGTTTTTCATGAATTTTGCAAGGAACTCAATTATTCGGTTGGCCAAAACAACCAGCTGAATATGACAATAAAATGTCCATTCTTAAATATTCGATGTATTCATACCCGAACTGCACACAGCCTACTTTGGTCGTAGGGCATTGCACGCCACTGAAATGTGCTGAACCAAGTGACTCCCGATGCCGTCGACTGGCTGAATAACCTCAGCATCCCACTATGACCTCCACAAACTCTCCTGCACTATACTAAGGAGACAAAGAGAAGCTATTTAAGAGGAACGGCTACGCTGCTGTTTCCTGTTTCATGCATAACTTAATTTTGTATTTGAGTCCAAAATACCCATCCGAACTGAATGATACATTTTTCAAATTAAAGATTTAGTAAATATCTAATTCGGATGAGAAGTATTTTATTTATTTTTGTTTTAAATTATGAAGTATATGCCATGAAAACAAAATCAATTTTCATAATTTTAGAGGCAACTTGGAAAATTATTTACGGGTTTATCGTTTTTTTTTAATTATAGTATTTGTTATGTAAATAAAAATATAAAAAATGAAAAATTATTTTAAATCATGTACGGAAAATTTGTTTTCCAATGTAAATTGGTTGTTTTTAATTTAATTTTAAATCCACCTTAATGGTCATTTTAATATTTTTATAATTTATTTATTTATTTTATATTTCATTATATTTTCAAATTCGACGGGGGAATTTTTTTTTAAAACACCGTTAGCCCCCAAATAATTGTTAAAGGTGCCTCTGAAATCTCGAAAAATCAATTCCTTTATTGGGCTATATTTCATACAAAACAAAAATAAATAAATTACTTCTAATCCGTACTGAATATTTACTCCAACTTTTGATTTAAAAAATATCATTAGGTTTAGGTGAGTATTTTGGCCACAAATCCAAAATTAAGTTTCCTATGAAACAGCTAGCGCAGCCGTTCATCTTAATGCAGTTGCAAGTACCTACCTAAAAAGTTAGAAAACTGGGTAGTAATGTGTTTTTTTAAATAATTCACTACGGTTATTTTACACTAAGCTTTTCCGGAAGACCTTTTTAAAAATACTTATTAGATACATCTGGAATATACAATCTCTTTCACCAGGGACAACCTGCTTCGAGAAACCGAGAGAATTGTGTTGTATAGAGCCAAAAATACATAGAGATGCCCTAACACACAATGGGAAGAAACCAAACTCATAATAAAGGACCGATTTAAGTAAAACAGCAAATAAGTAAAAAGAACCGGATGTAAGTTTACAAAAACAAAATATTTTGTTAGAGTATCTGGTTTAAATCTTTTTTTATAATTTGCTTACCGCATTCAAAATCACGCGAAATAAACGTGGACGGCAGTGAACTAGGTTGATTTTAAAATGGGTATCTCGTGACCTTTGCTTCCAGCGTTGAAATGGTACTTGGGGCAAGTTTATCCATTCTGACGTCAGTGTTTATGTGCGTGTCTAGTATATTTGAAGAAAGTTCAATTATATCTCACTTCGTGGGCAATTGATCAAATGTTTTCAAATGATCAGTGGCTGAGTTAGCATCGCGTCTGTGTCTCCAACAGTTAACCAGACGTCTTGAGTTCAATTCCTCGGCTGCCTAAGTCCTCCATCACCACACAAGCAACATCTTGCGCTTACTGTGATGGTAGTAAAAAATCGGGAATGTTAAACTTCCTTTAAAAAAATTATTAAATAAAAATAATAATAATAATAAAAACATTAGTTTTTAAAAAGTTTAAATAAAATACTGACATTGAAGATGCAATAATTATCAGACTATGAATTTAATTCGGGCGTAGAATTTTCTTACAATAATTTTCATTAATATTATCTCGTAAAAACTAAGAAAAAACGGACGAATATTAAAAAAAAAATTCCGTCCCTCGTTGTAAGTATTACTGAATTAAATTTAATTCGTTTAAACTGGTCCTCAGAATAAAAGGTCCACAAAGTTGTGTCCAACCAGCTGTCGACCTACATCAAACCGATGGTGATGGAGACATTCGGCTTTACGACTCGCCATACAAAACTCGTAAAAAAACATATAAATATTATTATTCGGTGTCACGGGGGGTTTTACGTCTCATTTTAATTCACACCATGCAGCTTCCCAATATCAGAACACCGCATTTTAATGATCAATTTCCCCATCGATATCTTTGTCGATGAGTTCCTCTCAATCATCAGGTTACTCAATCCTTTGGTTCTAGCTGTTCCATATCGGGAACCAAATGACGGTCCCCATAATACCCGTTCTATCTCCCTTTCTGTTAAGGTCAGACATGTGTTTTAGAAAGAGAGAACTCCAGATCTCACTTTACGTCATGTTCTAATAGTAGAGCGAAAGTGTTAACTGGATTTATTTGCATTATCAATGGTAGTTGTTTCACTAGCTAGGCTAAAAAATTAAGGCGGTAAATAGTTAAAATCAGTATCATAAAGACAAAGACATTTTTGAAACCTGTTTCCATGAAAATAAAAGTAGTAAAAGCATTACGCTCTACCTGTATAGCTTGTCAGAATATTGTAGACATTTAATCACTTGGCAACACCAGAGTTTTGACGTTTTCAATCGTTGTTTGGCAGAATTTCGAGCGAGGAAGCTCGTGTTCAACATATACAATTTTATTTTATTTACAATATTAAACTTCTCTTTTAAGCGATTCTTGTGTTCTTGTGTAGAAAAGCGGAGTGTACATATTGCGTTTACATGGTTATATGTTTACCTAGTAATGTTTCCTAAAGTCTTACAAGAAGACGCTTTAAATATTGAATAATAATAAAAATAAAATGGTTTACATGATAGAGTTGATGGTTTACTTAATATGAACGGATTTGAGGCCAAAATACCCACCCAATCTGAATGATCTTTTTTTAAATTAAAGGTATAATAAATATCTAGTACGGATTAGAAGTATTTTATTTTTTTATGTGTTAAATTATGAAATATAGGCCATTAAAAAAATCAATTTTTCATGATTTTAGAGGCAATTTCGGAAAATATTTGCGGGTCAACGGTAGTTTTGTTTAATTTGTCAAATCTGCTGTGTAAACACAATTATATAATTTATTTTTTTTTACATCTTTAAAAAAACATTTTATCGGGTCGATGTTTTAAATTATGTACGGCAAATTTGTGTTCCAACGTAATTTAGTCATTTTTAATTTAAATTTAAGTACATCATAATGCTGATTTTAACACTTTTTAATTTTATATTTCATTATATTTTCATAGTAGATGAGGTATTTTTTTTTGTCAACACTAACCCCCAAATAATTGCCAAAGTTGTCCCAAAAATCGTGAAAAATTTATATCTTTAATGGCCTATATTTCATAATTTAAATCACAAACAAATAAAATACTTTTTTTTTTTCGAAGGAAGCAAACACTTTGGGGTGTGACATTATATATTAAATGAAAAACACAATTTGTAAAACACCACTTTTATTGAATTAATAACCGTCGCCAACCAGGTTTCGCTTCACCGAAGCGTCGTTAGGGCTTATAATTAACTAAAGATAATTAGATACAGGCACATATATATACATAAAACAATGAGTGAAAGAGATAGAAAATGAAAACATGAGAAACCTGGTTGGCGACGGTTATTAATTCAATAAAAGTGGTGTTTTACAAATTGTGTTTTTCATTTAAAATACTTATTACCTGTACTAGAGATTTACTGTACCTTTCGATAAAAAAAAAAATCGATTTGGTCAGAATTTTGGCTTCAAATCCGAAACTCGTTTTTGAATGAAACAGGCCGCGCAGCCGCTCCCCTTAATATAGAGTGCATGGCGACAAGCTTTGATTTTGAATATATTATGGAGATTTACGCCGATTTTGAAACAATTATAATCGCGTAGGAGTATATTCAGATATCAGATAATGCCTCACAATCGAGTTTGACAGTTTATTATTTGTTAACAAATAATAACATCCACGGGAAATTAGTATTCTAATTATACATATATAAAAATTTTCTTTGTTCCATAATATTTTGAAACTATTTTTTTCACTTGTTATGTTACTTGTAATTTTTATCTCTGTTTTACAAAAAAAAAAAATAATATCTCATACATGGCTATTTCAATAGATAATTTTTCTGAATTTTTTTTAGATAACTAACTACCTTGCAAACGGGTTAAATAATAATAATTTTTTTCACTTAAAATTGTCGCAGTATATGATGTAGAATCATCTCTTTTCAGGGTGTAGGTACCATTATTTTTTTAAGCCTGTTGTGCTTTTAAAACTTACATTCATCTTCATATGAGCAATATTGGTGTTGTCATTTAGAACCTTTTAAACGATCGCAGCACCCTCATTATTCGTCTACTAGAAAATATCAGACTGCATATCGGTAATAAAATTACAAGTTAGAAATACTATCGACACAGATGATTATTTAACTAAAATTAAATAATAAGTAGGTACCTACATATACAAAAAGAAACATAACAATAATAAAAAAAACATTTGCAAAAGACCAGACTTATAAATAAGGTTTCCACATTTGTGTCACCCGACTTTTCAGGCATTGGGTTGTGATACCACTGCCATAAAAGTAAACTTGTGTACAGTAAAAAACATTATCATTTTTTTAAATTATTTAAAAAGAAAGACAAACATTCTCGAGTTACGAATAACGAAACAATATTTGAAAATATCCTACTACCATCGCAGTAAGTGGAAGATGTTGTTTGTGTCGCGATGGAGGACTTACCCAGCCGAGGAATTGAACTCACGACGCCTGGGTGACACCCAGACGCAATGCCAATTCAGCCACTGACCGGTCAAATATTTCAATGCTTCTCACATCTGGCTATGAGCTTAATAAGGCTGTTGGAAACGTTGACTCAAGAAGTAGGAGGAAACGCGACATAGCATACCCAAAAAGTCAAGTAATCTAACATTTTCAACCGTATTTTATATCCATGTAAAATTTTCATCTCCAAAGAATTTTCACCTTATTTTAAAAGCCCGCCAATTTTCCCCGTATTGCATTGTTTCTACGTTGGCAGCACTGTCGCTCTGTTATACAACGCTACAAACGCATTTCCGCGGAAACCAACTCAGTGGGCCGCATCAAAGACCTTTACCCCTTCCAACACTCCTCGAGAGAGGCGTGAAGTCGCTTCAGAAGCGGTAAATGGCACCCACCTTTGAAGCTAGGAAACACTGAACAAGCAGGCGTCTAGTTCCTACCTCTCTGGCTTTGATACAGTCGGTCAGTTAGTCGCTTCCAATTGGTACGGTCGGTCAGTTCGTAGTTCGCATTCTCGGTCAGTCGGCGCCAGTTTTCTGCTGTGAGATTACGCGCGTTTTTCTCAGGTGAATTCAAAATAAGTTTAAGCGCGCGCGCGCCGTTTCGTGAGACATTTGTTTTTGCAGCCAGTTTCGTTAATACATCGCTAAAAATAAACACCTATTTGTGTGGATTTTTATAGCGCGAGTGTATAGTTATTAAGTGGCTTGTTTTAGGGATATAAACTGGTTATTATAACGAAAGATAAAGGTACAAACACATTCTTACAGAATCTAACTAACAAAAACATTCAACTAACAGTTAGTAGTTTTAATAAAAAAAAATTTCAGCCATCTTTGGAGTACAATTAATATTATTAGTTATTTATAACACATACCTATTCAATCAATAATACATTATTTCTCCATGCGTGCCACTAAACTGAGATAGAAGTGTGTTGTGCGCGTGTACGTGTGTATGAAGTGGGATCATTTTTTTCCTTACTAGGATTAAAATTGAACAAACTTTTTCAAAAATGTCAAAATTCTTTCTTGGATAGAAAAATAAATTTCTCATCTGCAAAATTTTGAATTTCATTTTGTTTTCAACTATTCAATTATATTTGAATCGTTGAAAAAGAACATATTAACAACTCTCGAATGAAACATGAAACGGAAAAAGACGCAGAAGATAAAAAGGTATCAGTCGCATCTGGGAATCGAACCCAAGACCTATCTCTTACCATGGCAACGCTCTAACTTCTGGGCTAATTGGACCTGTTTAGTTTGCGTCATTATCAAATTTAAGACATACCAATATCCTCAATTAATTCTCATATTATTGGCTGCTACCTTTTTGGATGATTGCAAAGTTCTACCTGAATACGTTTGCAATCTGGAACGTCTCTTTTCTTAATTTATTTATTTATATCTATATTTTATACAGTACCATTTTATATATTGTTATTTTATTTTAAAGTATAATAAAGGTGCTTTGTATGGTGTTTTATAATGTGGAGTGTAAGGTAGGTTTGAAGAGGTGATACTGTGAATGGAGTGTTATATGTGTCGTGACCACCTCACTAGGAGAACCTGTGCTGAGGTGTCCACGTGGATGTGTTAAATGTGGTACAAGTATTGATGTGTGTTGATTAGTTTTGTTTTAATGTTTTAGTTTTGCTATATAAATGGGAATTATTTATGGAATTTTAAGAGTAATACACTTTTTGGTTTTGTTTTGGTTACAGTAGCCATTCCTTTAATTATATTCCATATCATCAGATGATTCAAAAGATTGAGTTTTCCTCTAAGTTCTTCTTTTTGGAAATAAAACAATTGAAACTGGATGGTGCATCCCGCTTAGAAAGTCGAATCTAACCTTGCTTTCAATCTCCCGTAAATATCAAAATGTGCATATTCGACACCTTTAATTGGGATCACTGACGTCAGAATTAATAGACTCGCCCTAAGTACGACTTGACGACTGGCAAAGATCATGTGACACCCATTTTGGCACCAGCTTTGGTTAAGTACCGTCCACGTTTGCATAACGTGATTTTGACTACGGCAAGCAAATCACAAAACATTTATAAAAAGGGTGAAACTAAATACACTAACAAAATATTTGCTTTTTGTAGACAAGCCGAACCTTTTTACTTAGTTGTTGTTTAACTTAAATTGGCCACACGTCTAGCTCACTCCCCGTCCCTGTTATTTGGGTTTGTTCACCTTGCGTGTTAGGGCATCATTATTTATCATTTGCTCTATGGTTGGGATCGTCGATTTCTAGGTATTATCTGTTCAGTGACGTGTACGAATTCATTTAAAGAAAGTATTACAAATTAACTCCGCTTGTATCCATATAAGGTTAGCATTCATTTCTCGATTGACTTCTAGAACCTTAAGCACTTGTAACAAGTAGAACTAACTATAATTCTATCGCTGTTAAAGACACGGCTTAAAAATACGTTTCGATGACCATCTGTTAACGTGAGTGGGTTTGTGCAGAACATGGATTCGCAAAATTTATTTAAAATTGTGTAAATATTTTGCTGAATGAAAAAAAAGTAGTATATTTAAAAATAAACATATCTCTACATGTATAACTCTATAATTATTACTCAATGTTTAAAAAAACTATTATTAATTAAATAAATAAGATTATTCATGCGCAAACCAATTGTCAATACGGATATTATGAAAATGTTAAATACTATTATTACTCTTTGAGTTAAAGTATCAAAAAAAGGTACCTACACAATTTTATTACTTATGATTAGTTGTGGTTTCATGTGAATCTCTATGCATATAAAAATTAATGTTTGTCGGTCTGTCTATCTTCGATTTTTTCGAAAATTATTTGACCAATTTCGCTGAAAATAGTACAGTTTATTCTTATTAGTGTCGGGAAGGTAAGAGTAGTTTTAATGAAATCTAATACGTAAAACTGTTGCTATAACTTTTTAAAATTAGTATGAAAAACATTGAACCGGCCATATGGTATTGAAGATAGCCCATAGATATACCACTCTGGTTAGCCACAGATTACATATTCAAAAGAAGAAGGATTGTTTGGGTAGATTATTTTCAAAATGGAAAACACAAGTAGGTACCTACTTAAGAACTTTATTATTTAGATATGTTTAGAAAAAATAAATGTTTTTGATGAAGTAAAATGTTCAAATGAACGTTTCTTTATTTGGAGATAGTAATAGTCGTCACAGGGCATTACTTTTGCTGTCAAATCAATTATGGTACCCAAACGACCAGCAAGAATTCACAACTTCATAACTTTATTCGAAAAAATAGAAATAATCCTGAGCAAGACCGGGTACACATGAGCTAGTATTATTTTTAAAATTATTGAAGTTAAAGCTCATCTTTGTTTTGACATTCACATTCTAACCTCAAAACCGACCTGCCTTTTGGCGGGCATTGAAAATTTTAAAAATGAAAACTTACTTAATATAAAATATATAAATACTGGTATTTAAATGGACTGGAATTTCTAAAATAATAAGTAATATATTTTGATGTTTCGTCTGAGAAAAACTTCCTTTTTTGTGTCGTGTTTTTTCTCACCAAAAGAAGGTGGCGTACCGCTCACGGAATTACGTCACACGACTTGTCATACGAAAACTTGTTTTGTTCGCATCGGTATTTGTGTATTTACATTTTACGTTATATTCAGTAAAAAATGCCGGCCATGTCTGCCTTCGAGTTTCACGTCTCTTGCGTTTAGTTGTTCTTGTTATTGTTTTCTTTGGATTTTAAATTAAAAACAATTTAAAATTCGGAATGATTCCGGAATGTTTAATGTGGGTTCAATTTGAATTTAAATTCGGAATCATAAATACGAAATAACGAAGAGAGATAACCCAATATATGAACAAGTTTTAGGATTTTTTATTCTATGCGAATACCGCACAAGATTCTTAATTGCTCCCATGTTTCCGGAGCCAGTGGGACTATGGCATCCTCAATTGGGATAGGTTATTTGAGGGAAGGAGATGGAGAGGAGGGCGGTTGGTAAGTACCTGAATATTCAGATATGGTCACTAAATACAACACTTCAAGTAAATTTTTGATTCTTAGGGGTGGTCTTCCACCAGGGCGATACTGAGAGTATCTTCCAATCTGGAACGTACTACAAAGATACTAGCTATTATTTAATATGAATGTATTGTTAAATAGCAAATATTAATAAAATAAAATAGGATTCAGACCCGCAATTTCGGGTTTCGTACTCAATATCTAAGCTGCCCAACCGCGGAGGGTATCAAATTATTCACTCATGTAAGGAAAAAGTCGATTTTGACGCTAAAGGGATGATATTTTGATTTTTATAAACATCGTCATAGTTATTTTAACTTTTTAAAATTTAATTTTATGCTGTTTATAAATATCATAAGTCACTTTGAACGTTTATTGCGAAGAATCAGATCAATAATCTGTATTATTTTAATTACACAACAAAAAACAACCGTTGATTTGGAGATATCCCAGCTGCAAAAGGCTGCCTTCAAAATATAGTACTATTCCAAGCCATCCCATACAAAACAAGATCAAAAGAAACTCATAAACAAAATCAACCAAAATATTTTTTTTTTTTTTAATGACTTCATTTCTTGAATAATAGAGTGGTTTTATATTTATATATTCACGATTTCTGAAAGTGTTTCTGAAAATGTATGACGAATCGTTAACAATGCATACAGAATTATTCCTCGTTTGTTCCGGAGTCGAACAAAGCACATTTCCTTCAGGGTCACCAAAGCAAACACGATTATTTGCACGCGCCGTGATGTTTTTTTTTGTATTCCTGCACACATGTTTTGCTGGAAGTGCATAAATAAATATTATTTAAAACTATCGATATATAAACAAAAACATTATATGAATTTGTACAAAAAAAAACAGTCTTACGAGGAACGACTTCAATACTTTAATTTTCCTACTTTAGAGAAAAAAAAGAAAACAGTCTGCTGATGCTTGTACGAAATTATTCACAACAAACTCCAAAACACGCATTGTCCAAGTAGTGTTCACATCAAAGTTCCTAATAGACCCTATTTAAAGATCCGTAAAACATTTTGTCTTGCTTTATTTAATAACAATATTGGCAATTTCAACACAATGTCTCGAATATGTAGATTGTACATTGATATTGAATGTAACAATATAGACATATTTTATATAGGCATTTTTTTTTCTCTCAATTTAACATGTATGAAAACTTAGATCAAGCCGTATTTAGTTTTGATAATTTAACTGCATCTCTTTATATGGTCTATAAATAATGGGTAATGGTAGCCTGTCCAAAAAAATAAAAATGTAATAGATGTAATATAGGAATAATGTAGGAATAGGAAGTAAGATTTGTACAGCGCCCTTGAGGTGATTTTTCAAAAAAACGGCGCTATAAAAATCATCCGATTATTATTATTATTATTATTATATTTATAAAGAGCCTCGAATATTTTGAAAAACAAATTAGAAATATATAAATAAAGGTTTATAAGTTTTACACACAAATACAACCGGTTTACAATTAGATAAATTTGAAATTTTAGAAATAAGAAAAAGTGTTAATAGCGAATTAAATTTAATAAATAATCAAATATTATTTTTAAATAGCTATCTCTTAAATTTATTTTCATATTAATATTAATATTAATAATAATAATTTTTATTTATATTTCTAATTTAAATATATTATTCAATGTTTTATAATTATTTCGTTATTAGCATTTTTGAACAATTACTTACCTACTTTTATTCATTTTTGTTTATGCTCATATTTCATATATTCTTAATTAATTAATTATTGTTCTAATTTTTTAGTATTCATTTATTCCTGAGGATGACAGCATTGCTATCGAAACATGTCGAAATATTTACATATTTTAATGAAAGTGGTGTATACAAAGTGTATTTTTAATTATAAAATTAGAAATAGCCTATCACCTCATGGAAAATAGCAGTGCTATTAGAAATACCATAACACGCACCAAATATTCTTCTCCTTCATATATCTTACATATTTTTACTATACTTTACCGTGTTATTAAATATATTATAACATGTATCTATATTTGAGACTGATTAATACATGATGGATTTCCATTATAATAAAACACATATAAAACTTATTTCCAGTTTTATTTTATTTTACCGTAACCGGTTTCAGCTTGTTAAAGCCATCTACAGACTGGTAAAAATAAAATTAAGGTATTCTCCAAAAGTAAGGTATTCCTGAAGGTAAAGTAACGTAGACCTGTAAGGTTTTTTTTATTTATTTTTTATTTAATTTAATGTAAATCAAATTTACTAATGTTATTATTAAGTTCTGCAAGTATTTTTAGTAGTTATTATTGTGACATCTGTTTCGGCGTTTAAGGCCATTTTCAAACTGTGGTTAATCCACATTGCGACGACTTATTTATATGATTTAATTTACCCCCACTCCTTTAAAAATTTGGATGGATGGGTAATGATTTATTATCGGTAAAACCGATTTAGTTAGAAAGCAATTAAAATTCTGAATTCTGTGAGGTTTTCACATTTATAATGTGTTTTTACTCATATTTAACTGACAATGTTTTCTTAATTGATTTATTTAAATGTGTTGTATTGTTTTGATAATGTGAACATACTGAGAAGCGGTGAGTATATAATTTTCCTTACTTTATTAATTAATGTTATATTAGGGTCATTAGTTCTTTTGTTAATTTCTAATTGTTCAAGTAAATTTAATCTTTAATAACTGTAAGGTATTCCCCAAACGACAATAATAATAATAATAAATGGATTATTTTTATGAGAAAATCACCTCAAAGGCGCTGGTATGCAATATCAAAGTAAGCTACAAACCAGATGTAATTAAGCTTACTGAGAATAACCAAAACAATTAGATAGTCGGCAGTCAAAGATGACCTAGTAACAAATGTAAAGAAAACCCATATAATAGAACAAATCCCTTGTAGTTTCACTTCTAACTAATGAAGTGTAGAGCATTCTCATACAATCTAAAGACTTAAAATCTATTAAAAATCTGCACAGGAAGCCAAACATCTTTAAAACCTCGTTAGCTATATCGTTAATATGTGTAATGAATGTCAAGTTTTCATCGGATATTACACCCAGATTTATTTAATATTCCTTTAATCTCTGTAATCACTTTACTTTATATATTTATAATAGTATAATGATGGTGCTATGTATGGTGTTTTATAATGTGGAATGTAAGATAGGTTTGAGATTATTTATTCTTTGTATTAGAAGATATATATTGAAAATAATATGAACTCTCAAAATAAAACATGAAATCGAAAAGGCACAGAAAAGAGAAAGATAACGGTAAAAACTGTAACTCGAAACCGGGACCTCATGGTCTATCCGGGACATGCGATGTAATCCACTGAACTGCTGCTACCCCAATCCGTTTCGTCATTTTTATCGGTATCATGCTTTGATTTCTAAGAACTGTCAATCATCTTCAATTACTTATTAATAATTTTTGTGTTTAATTCGTAAAACTCCATCTTTTTTTAAATTTTATTTAAATCAAATTTAATAATGTTATTATTAACTTCTGCAAGTATTTTTAAATGATCCTAATATAACATTAATTATTAAAGTAAGGAAAATAATATATTCACCGCTTCTCAGTATGTTTACATTATCAAAACTATATAACACATTTAAATAAATCAATTAAGAAAACATTGGCATTTAAAAACGGGGAAACACGTCATTAATGTAAAAACCTCACAGAATAGAGAATTTTAATTATTTTCTAACAAAATCGGTTTCACCGATAATAAATCATTATATTTAAAAACCCGTCCAAATTAGAATGGGGTGGGAATAAATAAAATTATATGATCAAATGAAACACTCAAACTTTGTTTAAACCACATTTATTTTATACGCCTACCGGTTTCGGAACAAATGTTCCATCCTTAGGGCAAGTTTGAAAATGGCCTTGAACGCCGAAACAGATATAACAATAATAAAAACTAAAAATACTCGCAGAACTTAATAACAGCATTATGAAATTTGATTTACATAAAATTTTTAAAAAATCTTCAATCACTTCCCATATGTATTTGGCTGCTACCTTTTCATACAATATTTTTGTCATGATAAAAAGTAGGAACGTGCGCCCTTTAAAATGATTTACATGTGTAGTATAGTACTAATAATGTTATTTTATGAATAAGCTACTTATATAAAATAAAATAAGCTACTAATATAAAATTTTAATTATTTAATATTACTGACCTAGGAGTAGTACAAGATATTAAAATGCATAAACAACAATTCAAAAATATATTAAATAGTATTTTGATAATCTCCTAAGCCTTAGTCCCTTTACGTTTACATTATAAAGCTTTTTGGATTCGAAGAACTGCTTTATATTCCACATTCAAATATATACATATACTATCTGATGTGTACCCGCCCTTTCTCCTTGCCTTTTGAGAATAAGGTTGTGAAGTTGTGAATTATTGCTTGTCGTTTGGGTGTCATAATTGATTTGACAGCGAAAGTTCTGCCTTGTGACGACCACACAAATAATTTGAAAATTTTATTTCATTCCAATTTTTTTTTTAAATAGTTCTTAAGCAGGTTCCTATTTGTGTTTTCCATTTTGAAAATATTCTACCCAGACAAACCTTCATCTTTTGAATATGTAATCTCTGGCCAACTAGGGGGGTATATCAATGGGCTAACCTCAATTTTTACATATTGGATTTCATTCAAACTACTCTCTGATCCTTCCCGGCACTAATAAGAACAAACCGTGATATTTTCAGAGAAAGCGTTCGAGTAATTTTTGTGAAAATCGAAAACATATAGACAAACATTCATTTTTATATATAGAGAAGAAGACTATATACTAAACATGGATATAACAGAAGATAAAATCCAACTTTTACCAACAAAATAAGAATAAATCATAATTTTTTCATGCTTAATTCACCCCACGTTAATGTAAAACCTGTCTCGGTTTGCTAAGAACCTGGGGGAGCAGATAAGGCCTTCATGATAAATTACGTTTGTAGTCCATTTTTTTGTCTGAACTTTTAAGAAGACTTTTAACACACCGTAAACAATTTTTTTTTAAAACAAACTCTAAAATAACTGTGTTTTTTTTGTATATCGCACCTCATCGAAAACCTGCCTACGCAAAATTAATTTGCTTCTAAATAATATGTTAATAAACTAGCCTTGAAAACAATGTGTATCTATTTTACGATGAAATTCTTATTGCAATTGCTAGAATAATTTTTATGTGAAGAGTCTTGGGTCATTAAGTTTAGTATTTTTGTTATTTATAAATTACACTAGTATATCGGCGTGGTAATAAAATGTTAAAAAAAATAAGGAAATGTCGTAATTACAATTTAATCATAGTCATCTGAATTAATTAGTTTCTGTGTTAATATGAATTCAGTCATTCGCGACAGAGCGATAAGCTCCTTGGTTCTGGAATCAAAGGTCGCGGGTTCAAACTCAGCATAGTAAAGTGAAAATATTAATTTATTTTGCGAGTGGAAGATGCTTACAGTATCACAACAACTCTGAATCAAAACGTTGCTTTCAATGGCTTTAGCTATGTTCATTGATTAGATGAGTAATAGTCGGGTACTTCTCAACCTTTCTCTTCCCTTTTCCTCAATTTTTAACAGCCTCACAGCATGCATCAATGTGGAGAAGTAATAGTTCCTATTTGTTTGTAAGAAAGAAATAGCTCTTAATACAGATTTATTTATATACAAATGAAGTTTAACAACAAAGCCAACAAAGTTTCTTATGCTAACAGTGGTTAAGTACAGATGTTTAATTAGAAAAAAAAAAACAAAATAAGAAGGAAGGGGGGAGAGGAAAAGATCGGAACAGGAGATGCTCTCAATACATTTTATACTGGTGCATCAATTTATGGTCGTACGTATTACTTCGGTTCGATATTTTGAAAGGGTATTGTGTAGAATGTCGATATTGTTAAATTGTGCGTTATATTTCGCACAAATACGGGGAATTTAAAACTCAGCAATACACTGCGATCGGAAACTGGACATTGTTTGAACAGGAGATATGTTAATACGGAAGAGAAAAGGAGTACCCTTATATAAATAATGCTTGGGGCGTTAGCGATCCTTTATAAAATATTTAATAAAAAAAAACATTTTGAATTGAGCAAAAATCTCAAGACTGCTGACTGAAGTAGCATTTAAAGAAACGCCAAGATTTTTTTCATCCCTTTAACATGTAAAATAATAGAACCTATGTTATTTATATTTTTCAGAGCATACTTTGCGATGTTTTCTATCGGGGGAATTTCATGTAATTACTTTTTCAACTAGTCATCTGAATAGAGATTATCTTAAAAAATAACACAATTTTGAAGTGCATGAAAACTTCAAGGGAACATGAAGTTTTCAAGGGAACGAAAAAGAATGGGTAATACGTACAAAGAAACTCTGAATGCGGAGGCTAAAGTCACCTTAATAAGGTGACTTCATAACCGTGGCAATCGACACAATAACGTAGCTAAAACAACTATAAATAATGTATATGAACGTCGAACAGTTAGCAGTCGGTAAATTAAATAACCGACGTAGAAATGATATTTAAATAGCAATTAACCGGCGGTTACTGGAATTGAGACGGCCTTCCCAATTAACGGGACTCGGCTAAATTACCGACGCGGATAGACGAGTTTTTTCCGACTAGAACCTTAGCTACAGCAGCCAGGAGGCTGGGAATCGCAAACTAGATGCCGGAGGATGTTATCTCGATATTCGAAAACTAAATACACACATAAATAGATACCACAAACACTCATGCAAGAAAATATGTATTATACTATAAAACTATTATTATGTTTATTTAAAGATATACAACAGAACATTCGCATGAGTTATCAATTCAACTAACTCATTTGGGAACTGTTAATTTTGTTACATAATATTAAGTTTTGAAGGCAAATGTGTAAATGAAGCTAAACTTCTCACTTCTAGAGCTCATAACTTCGCCATTTTTGGAGATGTCAAAAAACTCATTATTCTTTCGATACTCTTTAAATGTAGTACATTCTCAACAAAAACACAAATTACGAAACAACTTCGATCAGTACGTTTCACAATTCGAATGGCAGTACCTCATACTGCAACCCCAGTCATTTTACGTCACACGCTTATCGGCCAGCTGGTGAGATTTCCCTAAAATATCAGGTTTTAACGAATTATATCTTTGGTACAATTCGGTATTTTCCAATAAATCATAAAGATCTGTCTTCAGTATGCTCTAATTAAACGCTCTACCCATATGAACGTACGTGATACGGCCGCTATATTATCGCCCGAATGCAACTATGACGGCCTCCATGGTCGAGGGGTAAGACTCTCTACTACGAATCCGAAGGTCGCGGGTTCAAATCCCGGCGTGCGCAAGTAATTTTTATTTAATTAATTTGTGTTGTTTCACAATTAATTCATTTAAAAATAATATATAGTATATTTGCGCACGTTCCAGAGAGGAAGATACTCTCAGTATCGCCCTGGTGAAATACCACCATTCAGAATTGAAACGTTGCTTGAAATGGCTTTTTAGCCGTGTTTGGTTACCAGATCTGAATAGCCAGGTATTTCCCCTTTTCCCCACCTTCCTCTCCCCCTTCTCCTTCCCCTCCCCAATACCTTCAGCCTCACAACATTCCCCAATTGGGAATGCCATAGTCTCACTTTCTCCAGATGGTTGGTAGCAGTTCGGGACTCTCGTGCGGTATTCATATAAAAAATAAAATAAAAAAAAGCCGTGTCCCGTACGTTCAGGTACAAAAAAAGCTATACCCAAAATCCACAAAACATTCGTATGCATCAAGTTTGTTCCTGCGTCATCTCGTTTATTATTTCGAGGTATTTGTCTCTCGAGGTTTTTGTCTCTCCCATTCAAGTTACGTCACTAGTCACACATATTGTCATTGCGAAATCTAATGAAAAAAAGTATGTTTTTTTAACTACTTTTTGAATAACAACCCAAAGGATGGGCGGTTAATATGATACATTTACTCGTACAAATAACAAGAAATTTCGTTGTAGGAGACAATCTCATTAGAGCCCTTTTTTAATATATAAAATATATTGGTGTCCTTCTCCCCTCTTTCAAGGAAGACTGATTATGGACCCTATAAGAGAATTTGAAAAGTTGTCTCAATGGGGAGGAGGGTTCAGCGCTATACCACTTATTACCACAAAATTCAAATAACATAACAAGGCCGTAAGAATCTTACATCGTATCTCTAAAATTATTTTTAAAATTTTATTATTATTAATAAGTCAGTTTTTAGTGCTGTTTTTAAGGTTGTTTCATTGATCTCTTTCAGCCATACTTTAATTCTTAACTTGTCGGGAAATTCCCAAAAAGACGTGCCACAATAAAGATAATAAAAACACACTTGGCTCCGATTGTGTCGGGAGTCACATAAATAACAGAAGTATGTTATTAATATTTATTCATGCATAGTTATTATTAATTATGAACAGTCGTTATTAATTATATATAGCGATTATAAGTTATATACAGATTTTATTATTATTAATTATACATACTAATTAAAAATTGTATACAGATTTTATTATTATTAATTATTAGTAGTAATTATAAGTTACATATAGATTTATTATTACTAAAACATATATAGTTATTACGATTACTAAAATGTATGTAGTTATTATTAATAACTTTTAATTAAAATGAAGTTTTACTAATCAGAATTGTACATAATAAAAAATAAATAAAAAAAAAACGATTTTCTTTAAATTTTAAAAACAATTATGGAGATCTACCTATTAAGAACAATAACAAATAATAAAGAAAATATCTTGTTAAACTTATAAACGTAGTCAAATATTAGATATATGTATGTAGATACTGCGTTTTTACTTACCACAATTACTTTACAAACATTCTCTCTTGGTTAGTAAAAACACAGTAAAAACAAAAAAAAACTCAATTTTTAACAGATATTGTTATTTTTTACAAACCCTTTTGCAATTATAATATAGAATAAGTGTCTACGAGTATTTTGGCAAAAAATCACTATATTAGGCCAATTTTATATATGCTAAAATGTTAAATAAAACTCGATCTTTCATTCTGGAGAATGACTCCTATGGTAATTACTGTGTTTTTACTTACCACGGCAGTAACTATGAACCATACATTTTACCTACTTATCCCTCTCTATTTCGCAACCGATGCATTAAAAGCAAGAATGTTCGCCTGCGGCGCCGTGATCCCTTTAGTTGGACGTTCACAAAACTGTATGTTTTGTTCAATTTATTGGAATAACTTATTGAAGCTTATGAAGTTTATTATAATATTTAATCATTGAAGAAAATATTATTAACAAATCTCAAATGAAACGTGAAACATTAAAAAATACAGAAAATAACAAGTATCAGTCGCATCTGGGAATCGGACCTGCATCGGATGCAAAAAGATAACAGCCAATAATATGGAGATAATATTGATAAGTCTTAAATTTGAAGTATGATGTCGATAAAATTGACGTTAAATAAACAGGTCTCTTTAGCTCAGTGATTAGAGCGGTTGTCCTGGTAAGACAGAGATCCTGAGTTCGATCCCTAGATGCGAATGGTATCTTTTTATGTACTGTATCTTTTTCTGTTTCATGTTTCATTTGAGATTTGTTAATATTATCTTGTTCAATGATTTTATAACTTTTCCTATTCAAATCAATGTGTGATCAAGTGGGCTATATTTACATGCTTGGTCGGACGACCGGAAGTTATGACCGGAAGCCATTACTCCAGAACCAATTTCAAGTACCTACCTATCTATCTTAACAATAACCAGAGACCACAGATTTCGACAGGTGCTTTAAAAACAGCAGAACTTCCGAAATAAATATCAGTTCTCCTACTATTAGACGCCTGGTCAAATATTCTATTTCTATGCTTCATTTTTAAATCACTGACTTATTTTTGTTTTTGTTTTTTTTTTGTTATAGAAACCAAACAGTACATTGGTTACAGTGAGAAACAATTTCAAAAAATTAAAATTACGTAGTGGGTACCGATAATATGTTTCCTTGTAATGTCTTATTTATACACGTATTTACCAGGTGACACGTGTAGTCTATAAGTGTGTATGTGTGAATGTGTTTGTAGGTGTGAAAAGTGGAGATCTGCATATTATAGAAGTGATGCAATATGTATGCGCGTAGAGCAAAATATCAACATTAGAGTTTTTTTTAGTAAATGTTATTGAATGAGTTAATAGCACGGTTAATTTGGCAAATTTGCAACTATATTTCTTTTGTACGTGTGGAATATTGTTGTATGGCGAGTACATCTTAAGGGTATATCAAAATTAATTAGGGACCGGAGTTCGGTACAGTCGCTATTATTATTTAGAATTCTATGTAAAATTGTTGAAAAAATTGTAGGATGCATTAAAAGTTATTGTTGAATTTTGGTAGAGATATTTTATAAATTTCTTTTGAATGCGTTCTATACTGTCAATGTTCACTTTATACTGAGGATTCCGAATTGTTGAGGCATATTCCGGTGGACTCCTTACTAGTGAAAAATATCAACATTAACTTAATGGAATATGCAAACGAAGATGATCCTATTTCATTATATTGACAGAATAAACATCTGTGATTCTATGTAGAAACATCCGCCCACATCTACAATCTTAATACTGGTTGATCCTAGCTGCATCATCTCCCAAGTTGCAAGTAGTGAGTAGTTAAATGACGCATGGGCGGACTGGCTCAGTGGGCTAAAATTATTCACAAAATGTTGATACTTTCGCACATTTCTAGGCCCAAAAAACTACTAAACACCTACTAAAATTGTGTTGGATATTTCATAAAATAACCCGCACTTCACTCTTTTTCGCCATTCTAAAAATGAAAAATAATAAGATTTGTAAGAAAGAATCGGGGCACAACTCACATTTGACCCAAAAAAACATTTTTTTTTAATGTTCAATACCAAACTCTTTCGGTGACAAAAAGTAACGGTTCTATATTCTTCTTGCCATGTTGGCAACTTTATAGTTGCTTATGCAAAACATCTTCAAGTCGTCAGCTAACCTATCTAAGTTACTCGCACTTATGGCCTAGTCAAATACTGATTTTATTTTGGAATAATTCCTACAAAGCTGAATTTTTGTATACATGTAAGTATTGATGTTACAAATAAGTATTTCTCATAATCTTAAAAATGCAAGCAGGGCAATTGAAGATATAGGTCAAAGATCACCAAAATTGTTTCTTGCAAATAACTCACCTCCTATTCATTGTACGTTAACCGCCCTACTGATATGAACGTATGTGATACGTCCGCTATATTATCGCCCAAACACAACAAGCCCTATCCCGTACGTTCAGGTATAAAAAAAGCTATACCCGAAACCCACAAAGCATTCGAATACGTCAAGTTTGTTCCTGCGTCATCTCGCTTAGTATTTCGAGATCAGCCGAAGCTAACGGATGTGTATTTTCGTATCTCCCATACAAGTTACGTCACTAGTAACACGTATTGTTCTTGCGAAATCTAGTGAAAAAAAAAGATGTTTTTTACGCACCTTACTAAAATGCATACTCGTATAAGCAATCTTGTAGATAATATTGTTTTCTGTAACTTTCATGACGGCTTTACCGACGTACAGTGGATAAGAAGCGAGTTTTTCTAGAAAACCATTTTTGCCATCTTTGACCTTTAATATCTTCAATTGCCATGTTGATATGTTTAGTATTTTGTTTACATGGCAACGTTCGTGTATACAAAAGTTCAGCTTTGTAGAAAATATTCCTACCTTCGGGAACATTTTTCGTCTAATCTGACTGGGCTATTACTCAAATCCAATTAAACACCCAACTGCTCGGGAATGTTTCTCAGCCACGGCAATATTCTACGTACCACATTCTTTGGTCTTCCACTGATATTATCATTTTGAGTATAGATCACATGTTGCTTCACAGTTCACAGCAATTATCAAAGGATGAATGTATCTTATCTAAATGTTTTCCTCCCCCGCCGTGTTGAGTTTCCATTCCCACTATTGGTCAGAACCCCGTATTGTCCAGTACACCCTGGACATTATTATTTTGAGTAAATAGCACATGTTGCTTTACAGCTCCAAATATTTTGCTCCCTAACCGTGTTCAGTTTTCATTATCCGTACTGGTACGCTTACTTGCCGTATTGTCCAGTGTCCGTAGTATCTTCGGAAGTCTCCTGCACAGCCACATCGCTGAAGCTTGCAAAGCACATTGCAAAGCTTTATGTCTAGTGAAATTGGTACATATTATTAAATACATTGTTGTGACATGACGTAACTTTTTCTATTAAAATTCTAATTATCATTTTTATTTTACTAATGTTTTATTTTATTATTTAAACGCCCCCGGGGCGTTTTACATACAACTGCATAATTTTTAAATCATTTAATTAACAACAGTTAATTACACTTGAAATAAGAAAAAAGATAAAATTGCACCCAAGCTAAAAATACACAGGAATATAAAGGATCGGAAACAAAAATAATACCCACAAAGTCAATATGAACAGTAATAACAAATAAGTAAATAATGTAAAAAGTAGTACTTAACAATAATTTACAAACTAGGTAGAAATAATTCGTTCATACTTTTTTGAAATTTGTCAAGTTTAGATTATTGTCAAATACATCCACATCATTTGTGCAAGCGTTGAATTGGGGAATGCAAACTATAGTTTGGAACTAGGAAAACCTTTTTGTTTATGATAACGTCTTATATCGGTTTAACCTTTATTATAATATTTTTTCTTTAAAATACTAGAGAGGGTCACGTTCAAAATTTGTCCGTCCATCCCTGTACTACTCTGAAGAGATGAGTTGGCTGATTGCATTAGCAAGATGCGAGGATTTGTGTTTTGCGCATAAATGACATCACATCTGTGAACGCACTAGTTAATTCTTTCGTCATTACTAAGATTCTACTTATAGATGATTTACGTATTTTTTTACTATTTTATACGCCCATTGGGGGGCTTTTACGTGATATAAAATGGTAACATTTTTCGAACAAATTTTAGTAATAAAAACGTGTTGCAAGCATATATTTACTTACGTACGAGTGTTAGTACTAAAACAATGGTTGCATACAATGATAAAAATGTTTTATTATCTTCGTTTTTTTATTACAAAATAACAAATAATGATATCCTCACTGGGATTTCCCGTGCTGAGGATTTCATTTACAAAATATGAAATTGAATTATATTAACCGTTTTAGTGCTGTACTGATTTTGCAAGTATCGATAAACAGAAATCGATAATTTGTGTTATTAGTAAATAAATATGATATTACCTAAAAATGCAATAACTTGGACAAATACCAACCAAACTTAATGATTCTTTATGATATTAAACGTCAAAAGAATTGTATCCCATGCACGGATACACCTAATAAAAAAATTACAACTACTAAATACATAGAGAAAAAAAAAGAAAATTATGTCTCTTCACAATTGTGTTTTCCCATGCAAAGGTCGTGTAAAATTCACTTTCTATTCACATTCTATTATCGTGATGACCAATAATCGCACTTCCGTCATCAGTGCCTCCATTTATCAAATCAAAGGGCTCATCATCCGTAAGGTCGCCGTCCTTTGATACATCGTCTGCGATAGAACTAAGATCCGACATGGTGAAATATATCGTCTTAATTTATTATAACAGGACAAACAATATATATAGTATACAAGATATACGCCAACTGCAATACACCGCTCTCAAATGGAACAAGTGCTCTTGTAAGGATCAACAAACGCATACTGAATAACGCAGCGCTTAAGCGCTTCGTCGCACTTTTCGTCGCTAACGCTTGCAGCTCCATAGCGCTGCACCGCACTCTAACGGTTAAATTGATTGCTCAAAAAATAATTGGAAGGTGAGGTGATTTAAGTGCAGTTTTGTGGTGTCGGTGTTAGTATGTATTTGGTGTTAATATATTTTATATTTCAGATCTCCCTATGTAACGTATCCAACGTTTTATTTGATTTTTAAATTTATTATTATTATGATTTTTGTTATTTTTATTTTTTATTTTTTATTTTTTATTATTTATTTTATTATTATATCATATTATTTATTTTATTTTAAAACCTAAAAATGACCTATTTTGTTATTGCATTGCCATCTGGATTATTTTTTTTTTAATAGAAATAGTTATTAAATAAATTTTAAAAACTTTAAATTATATTGGAATTCTAGAAATTAAATATGAACACAATAAATTATCTAAATTGCGCTCATCTGACAACTGAAACAAATATAAAAATTCACTTCGTGACATCATTTTCAATTAAATGATTAAAAAGTATTTTGTGGGGGAAAACTTGATTTTGTTTAAAATTATTTTTTCTAATAAAAATACAATAATTTGCATTTTTTATCTTTTTATTTTTTTATTCCACAATTATTTTAATATTCAATTACATACCTTAGCTCATCACTTATTGTTTATTTTTTGTCAATGATTATGTCATTATTTTTCAGTGTACTTTGGTTTTGAAACATGTTGATATTTATTTTTATAATTTAATAATAACAGTTATTATTCAATTTAAAAACGGTTTACTTTAAAGTTAATTATTATTACGTGTGACGGCTGTTTCGCCTTCCGAAGGCATTGTCTCGCGTACGAATTACCTAGCAGAAGTTTTTAAAAAATAAACCGTTTTTAAATTGAATAATGAACATTATTATAATTTTTTTTTAATCTGTATGTAAAATTTGATAACATAATAAATGTGTTGATTTTTATTTATTAAATAGTGGTTTGAACTAAATAATTCTTAATCATTTAAATATAAAAACCCTACGCCAACATTGCCCTTTAAATTGTCAGATCAACGGCTTCTGCCCAACATAAACAAAGAACCCAACAGAACCAATCACAACAAGGCAAGGTCAACGACGATCATTGTTTATTTTGTAGACCTATTTAAAAAAACAGGTCAACGCGTAGCGTAAAATGCGTATAACTTGCTCTTTGCTGCGGCGCGATATGGGTCAGATTTCATAACCAACGATCGACGTATTATCGAAGCGAACGATGCTGTTTCGAAAATAGAAGTTGTTTAAACGGTTGCTATTTTTGTTCCGAAATGTCTGGATGAGAATAAAAATAAAAATACAAATAATGATTCTAGAAGGTTAACGTATTGAGAACAGCAAATGTTTCTATCGATATGTAACGCTTGTCATAATATTAGTTTAAAAGCATTTTATATTTTATAATGAAACAGGTGTTTCTCGTTGGGAAAATTACTAATATTAGCGATGAGCATCGTCAACGAACGAAATAAAGCATTTCGTTTTATTATTTTCATACATTATTTATTAACGTTCTTTAGTAACAGTTGTTAAACTATAGTCATTTTTATTTGATTTTATTTATTTAACTTAAAATAGAACACGTGTACATTGGTTATATGTATTCTAATATGAGAATAATATCTACGCACAATCAAGAATTACAAATCAAACTTTAAAAATTACGACATTAAAAATTGCGCTTTACGTATTTCGTCACTTCCTTCTTAAATTTCAAAACATTTCCCTCTTCTCTTATATTGGCCGGTATTTCTTGGGAGATCTTCATGGCTCTGCATAGTAATGAGTTTTGCGATTTTGTTTTTCTTTCGCAAGGCAAGTCTTATTTGATTTCTTCTCCTTGTAGAGTGGTTATGTATGTGTTGATCTTTATTAATTGATTTTTTGTGTCCAGTGGAATCTGAAGTTTATTGTAAATTTATAAAATAGTGAAAAAGAAACAGTATTTTTTAATAAGTTTTCAATGTGTCATTTGGTAGCCGTTTTACCAAAGGAAGAGATTTTGTTGTATATTTTTGTCCAACATAGGCATGAGTTTTTGGTACATTGGGGTAGCACTCATTGGGATTGTCAATCATTTCTGCTACGGCTTCTTATTTGATATGTGTGTTCATTTTTACCAGTATATTGTTTATTAATGTTTGCATCTGTAATATGTTTTATGACCCTTTGTCGCATGTTCAGTGCATTAAAATCTTTATAGAGCAATTTACTGTGATACCCGAAATACTTTCTAGTGATGACTTTGATTACTGCTTTCTATGCCTTAAGCAGTGGCTCAATTATTGTAGGTCCTGATGTAATCATTGAAGATAATATTAAAAAATCTCATATTAAAAATATGAAACATAAAAGACACAGAAAATAAGAAAGTTGTTCCTAGCATCTGGGAATCGAACCCAGGACCACCTGTCTTATCAGCTTACTGAGCTAAAGAAACCAAATTATTTTCCTTCATCGTACTTCAATTTTAAGAGGTATTAATATTTTCTTTAATTAAGTTCCCACGTTTTTTTGTAAAATTGCAAAGTTCTACCGAAATATATTTGGAAGTCTTTGTTTTACTCAATATTTTAATTATACGGGTATTATACTAATATTTTCAGAAATTGCAAATAAAACTGTTCCGATGTTGAAAAGTGTTGAAAACATACATATTTATTTTTGGTAAATTTATGAAAAAAATGAGAGTTTTTTTATGTGAATACCGAAAAAGAGTCCCAACTGCCTGTAGCCTATGTTATGAGGATGAATGGAGATGGGGAGGGAAAGGAGATAGGGAAGAGGAAGTTTGGGAATTACTTCGTTATTCAGATATGGTCAATAAACATGGACAAAGCCATAACAAGTAACTTTTCGATTCTGAATGATTGGTCTTTCACGGAGGTGAAACTGAGAGAATCTTTTGCTCTGGGACGTGCCACACACACATATGTAGATACTTTGTATAATTATATATTCGCGCAAGCCAGATTTCGAATAATAGAAATTCATGATGGCCGCTCCAATTGTAAGCTTTTCGTTCTGATTCTCTTATATCATTAAACAATCAACAAACCAACCACGCTATGTTTCTACATTACAGAATATTCTCTATGCATTCAGTAGAGTGTGATAAATAAGAATGGTTATATTAATGTGACATGTGTAATACCGCCGCCCACTGTGGGTCCGCCCAGCGCCATCTGCCGCCTTGGCCGCCATCGCCATCGCCGCCTATATTTAGACCCAATGACCGCCAAATATCCAGCGCATTCCTTTGGTACCTCGTAGTCAGCAAGAACCAAACTTTTAGCTGGTCGGATGTGTGATTTATGAG
Source organism: Halesus radiatus (assembly GCA_022606495.2). Lineage (NCBI taxonomy): Eukaryota > Metazoa > Arthropoda > Insecta > Trichoptera > Limnephilidae > Halesus > Halesus radiatus. The sequence continues at coordinate 57,452 of JAHDVE020009077.1, forward strand.
TGGTATTTGTGTAGGTTTGAGGTTCAAATTAAGTTATTCAAAACTATTGGGATTCCGGCATGGCATAATCAGTGCACTGCTGTAAGCATCCAGGCTCCCAGGAAACTCTTTGTTTAAGAGGAACGGCTGCGCGGCCTGTTTCATACAAAACTTAAGGCCCCGCATTAATCTCCGAGAATTTAGATTTAGGCAAGAGGTCTTTCTAGCATCGGCTCTGAATCCCGACTGACCGCTGTTGAAAGGCAGATATGATCATTCGAAAGATAGAAAGAGCGCGCCAATGTGAAGAGCGTTTATAATAAATAGGCGTAAGTGACAATTCCAAACATATTAATAAAACACGACGTATTTAAGATAGATCAAAAATCTCAAGACGAATGTCTTAAGTAGCATTTAAAGAAACAATATAATTTTTTTCAAACCTTATAACATGTTAAATAACAGAACAAACACTTTTTTTTTTCGAGTATAATTTATGATTTTTTTCTTTCAAGGGAATTTCATATAATTACATTTTTAGCCCGTTGACTGATTAGAGATTATCTTTTTTTTAACATTAAACAGTTTTTAAGCGATATTTGTAATATATATATAGAAATTCTGTTTTGCAGAGCCTTAATTTTGGATTTGAACAAAATACTCTTTGTATAAATGATATTTGCTATATCTTATGATGAAAATAAATATCATAAGGTTTAGGTGAGTATTTTGGCCTCAAATCCAAAATTAAATTTTGCCTTTCCCCTTAATCATATTTATTTAAGTTTTTAATCCAGCAGGCTTGGGCGGATAGTGCAAAGCCAATCTGATATATTACATGAGATATATATAAATATAAATAGAGAAATAAATATAGTAAAAATGGTAAAATAATAATATTTTTATGTGATGCACCTATGTGTTTCAATAATACTGTGATAATTAAAACACAAACTCCTTTAAAAATGTATTGTCATTGACATGTAATCGGACTCGCAGTTTATCAAAAAGTCTTTATCCCTAACGTAATGACAATGCCGTATCCTTAAAAAGAACTGGAATTAGGCCCCAGTTCTGTGTGATAAACTGCAGTCAAGAACGAAATAATTAAAATTACAGAATATTGAAATTGTGCCAAATTTCAAAAACATTGATATAATTCCGTTAATGCCCTCTAAAGTAATTTTCCTTTTCTGAATGTTACGTCACCGCACAAAAGAGCATAAATATGAAGGAATGTCTAACCACGTCTCAAGTCTCCGTATAGTTATTATATTCATAAAAAATTCACAGTAATATGTTGCATTTCCGTGCCTTATCGTTCCAGCTCACCTTTCCCGTGCGTGTTATACACGTTACAAAGACGTGGACACACTGAACACGATAATGTTATTGCCGGGCAAAACGTGACACTTTGGTACACAAATCCCACCACACCAATGCTCTGGTATTCGGCCACGCTACTCGTGGAGATGATCGAGAATGCATTGAGCCTAGAACTTACCACTTTGTGCGTTAGAAACTTGCAACTCTGATATGTGATTTTTTGAAACCTCTTCAAAGCGTGGTACTTTGGTAATCCAATCTTCAAGACTAATATTTTCTGGTATGCGACAAGCGACTCATGGAGATGAAGAATGCATTGAACGAATATGTACCAACTTAATTGTACAGTTAGATTCATTTCTGCTATTCCTACTTTTTTTTTCAATTTTATTTATTAATTTTAATATTAATAATAAAAACGTTTATTTTTCAAAAGATTAAACCTTTTTTTATAAGTATATATTATATAATTTTAGCAAATTGACAAAAAGGTCACTACTCAGTCCGGAGTGCAGCTGGTTTTCAGCAGTGCCTCTAGAAATCAGATAATTGTGTTTTAAGATACGTTCATGGTTTCCGTGTTACATTGTTAAAAATAAGTATATTACAATAGTTTCTTATTTTCACAGTCCTCCTCACTAGGAATTCCTGTTCCGAGGCGGACTACAGGTTGTTGTGTTGGTGTTACTGATCCTTATGTTGTCTTCATATTTTTTTATGAATTCCTCACTTCATGTTTACTTTGCCATATTTTTTTTTTACTTTTCCCGGTAGCATTTGATTCACTTGATGATGCCTCACCTTCCTGTACCCACCTCAACTGTTTCTTCCATTCACTTATCATTAAGTTATTTTTTCCTTTCTCCGTTCATCCGCTCTACGCTTTTTTTCTGAATCGTGTTCATTAGGAACGCTGACATCAGCCGTGCGTTCTTTTCGGGCATCGTCATTAGTAAATTGGTCATTGGTAGGTACACGGTTTTCCCATGGATATCTTATTTATTTTGCTTGCAAAATGACGAATTCTCTGATGGACGCTGCCTTTAACAATTTTTTTTTATTATTTACTACTTCATTCAGTCCTCCAATAATTATTTAGGCAACATTCATAATTTATTCAAGTTTTCACAATTTCCAGATTTAATGAGCTGACCTGTCATGACCCAAGAATTTAATAGACACTTAACAGAGTGTCTTTTTATGGTCAAGGTGGATCAAATGATTATTAATACAGTCATTTATGCATAATTCCCTGCGAATTGGCCAGAGTGATAAATTATGGACCTATAGGAAGAACACCTGGACTTCTATTCATCGACCTAGCCAAATAGTTAAATTGATATTCGTATCATATTTGTGATTGTTTGAGCTGTAAAACATAGATGGCTTTACTAGTATTTTTAACAGCAGTTTTAATTAGAGAAAGATAAATGTCGCTTCTTCATTTGTCTTCTTCATTTGGAGGTCAAACGCGCCATGTGGCGCATCCACGTTGTTCCATATTGAACGCCAATTCGGAATGATCGCGTTCTCGGGGGATTTTGAGCCCCAAAGCACTGTCTTACAGTACTCAAATAAATTTTATTCGATTAGAAAATCTAAAATACTACCTTTAAAATAATCTCGTTTGTCAAACGCGCGCCAACTGAAAAATAAATAATAATATCCTGTCACCGATATCAGAATTTGACGCCATTGCCCATTCTCGTGTTTTAAATAAAGTTTTCATGTCGATGTTTTTATAACAAATACTTGACTTTTACCTGATAAACACACAAGGATATGGAAAATCGACGACATCGAGAGTCTGAAAGAAACTGATGAAGGGGAAATCGTTCTACGATGTATTCTGTTGTATGAATATGTCCACATTCACAAAGTTCGGAGTACATTAGGCCCCATTTATGCATCATATACGCACAACGGCTGTGACTGCACCGGATGCGGTTTAAAAAGGTCCACGTCTTCCGAGGGAGAGACAACCCTGGCAATTTAATTGTAGGGTCTACAACAAGGTGCTTGTTTTTCACATCCGAGGTTCGCCACGACTCTTCGGGGGAGTGCCGTGATTGAAGCAGTCTTTCACCTTCAGTCCAAAAAGGTTTCCAAGACGTTAGGCGGCTGGTAAGACGGTGCCATTTACAAAAACATAATTTTGTTAAAAACAGGTTAGTAATTACGAAATTACACTCAGCTGGCACACGGCGAGGTAAACGCGGCAAACGCTCCGATTTCTAGCGATTTGTCAGCCGAAAATCTGACTTTCAGTAAGTAAAACCAGGTTAAACGCTGTTACTTTTAATCAATTTTATTAAAATGTCATCGCTATTCTTCTTTTATGCTTTATCACACAGACTTTCAGTACAACTGTGAAGATGTTGTAAGAGCAACCAACCATAAGCCATTAAAATACAATTTATTCTAGATTCGGTATTGGTAACGATTCCAACAATGTGTTACGTACAGAGTTCCGGGTTAATTCTAGATAGATAGATAGATATACGGCAGTTTTCTGCCCACACGGTAGAACCGTTGGTTGTGACCCGTTGGCCAAGCGGTTGGTTGACGACTTGTCATGGGCTTATAGGGACACGGCTCGACTCCCGGCGCGACTCTAGTCTATTCGGATATTAGAACCAAACAGATACTTGTACCACTGAGTTATATATGATAATACGAGTATGTATAGCTAGTTAAGAGGTTTCTTACGTTGAACCTGTTTTCTTATTGAAAAATAGGAAGCAAACGATTTGACGTTTAATCTGATTTATTACAGAAAAAAAAAATTTTCAATGCTCCATAGCTAATAATGGAAATTACTTCAGCCAGCTAAAAATAGTAGAGTTAACCATAGTAATTATTAAACTAGTATTTTTAATGAAACATCTGAGCAAATTTCATGACGGCAGAACTCAACGTTACAAAGTTTGTGATGCTTAATACATACGGATAACAGTTTTTTTTTTGTAATATATTTTTCTTATCCTAGGTATAAATCAAAAACCATCATAAATAAACAGGTTCCATGATAAACCAATACAAATATAAATCGTCACAATTTCATATAAAGTCATTAAAGTACGAAGAAAAAACTTGCAGGAAACCTAATCTCACCTGACCTAATCAATCTTTTTTAAAAATTCATTTTTAATTAAGTTAGGTTAGATTAGGTTTTCGGGCTAGTTTAAAAAATATATTATTCGTACTTTTAATGACTTAGTATCTCGTAACAATTAATTAAGACTGTGCCAAATAAATACGTTATTTCTTATTGTACTCGTGTCAACTGATTTTTAGCAGTATCCATTTATTACATTTTCAATATTATTTTCATTAATTTTGTATCGCGTAATTTTGTAATCGCACTGCATCCACTTTGTACATCTTTCAATGCCTGCTTCCCAACGCAGGCCAGATTGGGATGTGGTGGGTAATAACTAGATGAATAAAGAACCTTCCTTGTCCACACTTCATAGAAACTAACAGCGGACCTGCTATGGAGCATCTTTAACAGTTCAGAGTGACTTTAACACTTCCTGCTTGTTGCTGTCCCCGATCTGCAGCCATGAATAATAGAAACGTGAGAGATGGGCCATGACCCATTAAATATTAACCATTTCGTAAATTTGAAAATGCATACATAGATATTTTTTAAAAATCGTGGTTTTCTTTTTCCAATTGCTAGCGACCCTGGCGATGCGCACTATTTTTTTGATTGGATTCTTGCAAATACTCTGAAATGACAATACCTCCAGCTCCGGGTATTTGATGGCAACATGCAATACTAGCGCCCCCTAGCGGCCGAGTTGTACAAATCGGTTTTTTTCATGCATTTTCGAACTAGGGTAGCATGTTGCCAGTATTTTTACAAAGCTACGCGTGTAATCAAATATCATAGACCTCAAAATTCTAGCAACACTAGCGCTTCCAGATTATATTTCTATTACAATAAATATTTAGAGTGCGCTTGCAGTAAAGCTTTAAATATTGCTACAATCCGAATAGCCTTAAAATATATATGTGTATATACATGAACAAAAAATGGAGAAAAATCATTTGTATGTTACCTTATATATATATATATTTTTTTTAATTTTCGATTTTTATATTTTATTAAGAATATATTTCACAACATCGTTCAGACATGCTACTGCAAATACGCATCTACGAACAGCTCGACCTATACACCAAGCGCATAACTTTCATTGGCTCCGCCCTTTTGATAGTCCATGCAGTTTGGTCGTAGCTCAGCGGCAGTCTGCACGCTTTTATGCCGCATCTTCTTTTGTTTCTATTATCTACGGCTAAAATAAACTAATAAAGACAATAACGGATTAAAGTCAGACGCTAATTAAATATTCATTTTGAAAAGAATGCGCGTGGGTTTCATGCAGTCCATTCTAACAACGAACAAAAACAAGGTCTTGCAATAAATAGTTCAACTTTTTTTATTTTGTAAAAGCTTACATAATATGTAAATTAATTACTTTATTCTGACGGCATCTCTGAGGTAGGGAACTAACTTTGGTAAGCGATTAAACCACAGTAATTGTTAATGCATTTGTGATCAGTTTTCAAGCGTGGGTAGAAGCTATGTGAGCAAACGAACTTCCTCGTCTATGACTATTATCATTTGCCCATGCGGAATTGAACCCACGCGATTTTTTGCGAAATTTTCAAATTGCATTTTGAAAATATATATATTTCAACTCGACTGCGAAGTATCAGAAAAAAACATTTTTTTCACGGCCATAAAAGTTACTATTGATCTGTTTTTTCAGCAAATTTCATTAATTAATAATTGTTCTTTTGTCGTGGAATATTAAAATGTTTAGGAAATTCGGTTTTTTTCAGCGAATTTTGATTGAATAAACTCCCGGAACCCGGATTTTTCGCAATCCGGATTACAATCTCCACTGGGTAAAAGCTAAAATTAAAAATACGTGCTAAACAAAGGGACAAGAAAAACCTATTAGCGAGCAGTCAAGAAACGTGCCGTAAGATTCACTGCTAGACTAATGAGAGCATTTGAAAATATACTAATCACTGAATAACCCACTGTCTTTGAAGTTAAACCGCGTGTTATATAAACAAATCATCACCTTGTACAAATATAAAACAGGAGACCGCGTTTTTAGGAAGAAAAAATCTCAAGAATCAACACAAATCAATACCTCCCTAATCGTAAGCAAAAAACTAGACTGAATATCCATTTGAATCCTAAAAGTAACACGCAATTTTTTTTTTTTTGTTTAATCTAAATTTAATAATGGTATTATTAAGTTCTGTAAGAATTTCTGTTTTTTTTATTATTGTGGCAGCTGTTTCAGCTTTCAAAGCCATTTTCAAACTGCGGTTAGGCCACGTTGAGACAACTTATTTGTACGAATCTATTTACCCCTATTTTATGTAAAAGTTTTAAACCTTTATTTATGTCAAAAGAATGATTTGTTTCCAAAACATGGTTGGTAAATTAATATTAATTTTTAATCATTGAAGAAGATAATATTAACACATCCCAAATGAACCACGAAACCGAAAAAACAACAGAAATTAAAAAGATTTCAGTCGCATCCGGGACTCGAACCCAGGACCTCTACCTATCCGGGGTAACCGCTTAACCAACTTAGCTAATGAGACCAGTTCAATTATCCTTCATTTTTGTAAATCCCATATTATTGGCTGCTATCCTTATTCTGATTTCAAAGTTTCATCCCGGATAGGTAGAGGTCCTGGGTTCGAGTCCCAGATGCGACTGAAATCTTTTTAATTTCTGTTGTTTTTTTCGGTTTCGTGGTTCATTTGGGATGTGTTAATATTATCTCCTTCAGTGATTAAATATTCCAATGAGGTTTACAAATTTCAATAAGTTATAAAAAGTAAATTGAATATTTATATGAATTGTTATCACTCGAACGCCTCAGGTGCTCCTTAACTCAAGTATTAAAATTTCTTAAAATCTTTCCTATTTGAAAAAAAGTTAGAATAGTTACAATTTAGTTAAACTTATAAATTATTTAAAATCTTAAAAACACTATATTTAAAAATAAATATCTATTTTAAAACATGACTATTTTTTTAACCTTTAATACTATGAACGTGTGTACCAAAAGCTTCACACCGGGAAAAAACATCACTTCTGTTAATTTAATATTAACACGCATTGCAAAGTGCTGTTAGAGAGCTGTCAGAGTAAAGTTTCCTAGTTTCTATACAATAATAATAAAAACATTTATTTTACAATAAGATGTGACATTTTTGTTAACTAACTAACTAACTAACTAACCATCACGCCGTTTCCCCGCAGGGGTAGGCAGAGAGGACGGACCGCCAAACAACTCGATCTTGGCATACACTTCTTGCTTCATTCACATTCATACAACGCCTCATACATTCTCTTCTGTTATTCCGACTTCTGACATGGCCCGACTCGAGTATTTGATTCACTTGATCGTGCCATGTCTTCCTCGGGCGTCCCCGGGCTCTTCTTCCATTCACATTCGCGTCATATATTCTCCTTACACTCCTTTCTTCGTTCATTCGCTCTACATGCCCAAACCACCTAAGCGTCCCTTTCTTAATCTTGCTCACTACGCTTACATCAGCCTTGCATTCTTTACGAATCTCAACATTTTTCACACGATCATACATGGTTTTACCACACATTCGTCTCAGAGATCTCATTTCTACAGCATTCAGTCTACTTTCATCCTTCCTCTGCCAGTTCCATGCCTCACTGCCATACATCAAGGTTGGTATTAGCACTCTATTGTGGACTGGTAGCTTCGCTTCCTTGGACTTGTTTATTTTCAAATATTACATCATTGTAGCAATTGACAAAAAGGTCACTGCTCACCTATACATTCCGGAGCCAGGAGTTCAGCTGGTTTTCTGCAGTGTCTAAAGAAATCAGGTATAGTTCAAGTTGTATATCTTATACAATATCTCTACAATTAAATAAAATGAATAAAACAACTTGTTTTGTTACCCATGTAATATAAATGTTACGATGTTGAGTCGCTTTCAGTACCTGCACGTGTAACAAAAGTGTATATACCAACTCGAGTCCAATCTCTCGTTTAATCAAGCGAAATAATTCTCCATTCATAAAAGACGCATTCATTCAATACAATTACGAACACCGCGCTATGAACCGTAAACTATACGATTGTAACTACTATATCTAGGTACAATTGATTTTCTAGGGCTGCCGTATAATGGCAAAAAATTATTAACGTTCCAATTTTGAAATACATTTTCCACTATCTTTATCTTAATCAGTGGCGGTTCGTGCAGTAAAGTACTAAAAAGAAATAAGTTTAAAAAAAAATAATTTTATCAGTGCACGATTTAAGTAAGAAACTCCAGTCAATTTTTATTCAAGAAGTTAAAATAATTTTCAGTGTTTCACTTTTTCAAAGCTCCAAATCTATGTCATGTGGTTTTGATCAGTTTTGAGGTTAAAATATCAAATTTTAAAACAAGGATGAGCTTAACTGTACATAATTTTATATTATATTCATGGTAAACCATTACTAAACATAAGCGATAATATTATGTACCTTTAAGTTATAAGTACAATACATCGTCGGTCCAATGCCAAAGTTGCGAATCTGCAAAACCATCACCTCGAGATATTGCGGTGTGTAAGTCTCTAAACTGGCATCAAAAAATGATGAATATTGTTAATAAACCAACTTCACATACGTTAATACCCACCAAATCCATGGATATGATGGAAATTAACATAAATCGTTTTTTGAAACCAGTTCAAGTACCTCAAACATCAATACCTCGAAAATATGCTTTTACAGATTCGCGACTTTGGCATTAGACCGATGACATGTTACATAATTATATTATTGTATGGTTTACATTACCTACCTCACCATGTGAAACCTGTTCTGAGATAGGTGAAATAAGAAGTCATTTTAATACGGGGAAACACATTACATTACTCACAGAATAGAGAATTTTTAATTTTTTTATAACTAAATCGGTTTTACCGATAATAAATCATTGTTTTTAAAAAGCCGTCCAAATTAGGTGGGAGTGAAGAAAATCATATAAATAAGTCGTCACAATGTGGATTAACCGCAGTTTTGAAATGGCCTTGAACGCCGAAACAGCTCTTACAATAATAAAAAACTAAAAATAGCAGAACTTGATAATAACATCATTAAATTTGATTTGCATTAAATTAAATTAAATGGAGTTAAACACAAAAAACAATGAATAAATTGCAAGTTTTGATTACTGTAAGTACTTACGAGTAAATGGTGGTCTTTCCAAATTATGGTATTGATGCTATGATTCAGCGCCCTTGGGGTGATTTTTCACAAAAACGGCGCTATACAAATCATCCAATTGCTATTATTATTTGTTTCGACCCTGAAAATGTCTAATTCTTGAGCAAGTCCGCCAGGAATCAGGGTATCGTCATCAATCCATCCACTCGGATGGGAATTGCGTTATTACGTTATTAATCAGTGACCTTAAACAACAATAGGTCTCTCCTGGCCATACCATAAATTATTCTCGACAGAGCGTTCAGACTTCAGACCCGGGATTGTAGTCATAAATCCAATGCGATTTATTGAATCGTAGGATTGAAATAATCATTTCGAAATTCAAAGAAAATGTTGATACATAGTTTCTAGAAAAAAGATGGTTTCAAATACAACTAAGATATATATTTTGTATAAGAATAAAATTATTAAGTCTTAGACGTGTGTTCAAAAGAAGAGGTGAATTTTGTATTTTCGCGGGCTGTGTACATTCGATTATCGATTTTTTTTGTTATGTTGGTACACATATGTTTATCATATATTAGCATTATCAGTCATTTTGGATTAGTGGTTTGTTTTTGACAACTGGAAAGGTTAGTCACGTTTAAGTGTGTTCTTCGATTTTTTACTTTTGAAAAAATTGGATCAAAGAATATGTATTAAATTTTGCGTTAAAAATGGAATAAAGTGCTCCAACGCACTTAAAATGACTGTGGCATTCGACGAGTCTACTTTGTCTCAAAAAAGTGCTTATAAGTGGTACAAGCGCTTTACAGAAGGCCGAGAAGATGTTGATGACGATGAGCGTCCTGGAGTTGCAATCGAAACATTACGTAGACAATCTTATCCAGAGAGTTATTAATTGTTTTTGTGTTTAATTCGTGGATCTCCGTTTATTTTTTTTTTATTTGTTTTGCATTAAATTTTTTTTTTAATTATTCAGAGAGCGAACGGCCTTACGATATTTTAGTCGAAAAAGCTGTCAAATATTATTGTAATGCTCGTGAATGTCAACTAATAACCAACATTGTTGAAAAAGACTTTTTCGTGTCGATGTCGGCTTTCATGCAAGAGTTCCACGGATTCTTAACATATCGGTTTTCTTGTACTTAATTGAATTATTAACACGTTCTTTGAAAAATATTATATTTATAAATGATCTAAACTGTTTTGGATTAATCGGACGAATTCTGTTGTAGCTAGTGGCGTGGGTTCCCATGACGTCATTCCCATGACGTCATTCGAACCCACTAGCTACGACAGATGATTTGAATACATGCGCCCTTCCACTTTCCACAATTTTTTTCTGTTAAACATGTTTTTTTCTCCAATTTTAAGTGATCAAAAAAAGAGGAAAATTAACAAATTTTTGAAATGATAATTAACGTACTTCCAAGCATTTTCAGCTCTTTTGTTATTGAGACCGCTTTGTTTTTGAAAACTTTTTAGCATGGGCTATTTCCCATATAAATAGAAAGCAAAACATATTTAAACACGCGCAAAAAGAAACAATGGTGACTTCTCGGTTCAGCAGGAATGATTGATTTTTCTAGAAGCGTCCAAGACAGGCACGCTTGCTAAGAACAATTACGGCAAAGACCACTCCTCGTTCCTTGTCCATTACGGATAAGCCGATTTCTAGTCAAGTAAAGATGTGCGCTTTTAGTAAGCCAGCCAGCCAGGTGACCTGATGCGATGATGAAATAACAGTGGACGATCAATAATCAATGAATATTTTGGGAAAAACAGTGTGGTATCTTACCTTATTTTGTTACAATTAATTATATGTTTTAATGCTCCATAACTGACTCCTAACAAAGAAATTGATATCTTTCAATATGCACGCGTCATATAGATATACTTCGGAATAACGGGCTGGCACCTTCATGCTTGACTTATCTCTGCGTGAGGAACAATCTTAGTCAGAGACAACTCACGCTCAGGTCGGCCAAGTCTGATGCGTCGAACAGACTGGTTGAACCCTCTCGTAGAAATCTGCTAAATTTGAATACAGAACTTTCAATGTACGGGGCCCACATTCTTGGAATGACCTTCGATTTGGTTTGAGGTTAGAAACCAATTTCGAAACCTTTAAGAAAAGTCTAAAAACAAATTTATTTAAAAGTGGGTTTAAACTTTAAACTTTAACAAGATATAAATCTCCCTTGAGGTGATTTTAGTTACTAAATAGCGCTCAGAAAAATCTACCATTTTTATATATATATATATTTTTTTAGATTTATTTATTAATTAAACTTTTTGTTACATGATATATAATACAGATTTTATTTATAGATTTTGTATTATTCTTCCGTTAGAAACATTTGCTTGCGGATGAAAGAAGAGTGTACATTATTTATTATTGGTAATTAAAGTAATATAATTTATGGTACATGTATATGTATGCATTACAGTTTTATTAAGAAAAAAAATAGTATATAGTAAATGTCTCATAACGAGATATATACGAGTATATACTAACTGATGTGTACCCGGCCTTGCTCAGGTTTATATAAAGTTATGATGCCGTGAATTCTTGCTTGTCTTTAGGGTGCCATAATTGATTTGACAGCGATAGTAAACATTTCTAAATAAATAAACTATTCGAAAATTTTATTTCATTCCAAACGTTTATTTTTTCAAAACATATCTAAATAATAGAGTTCTTATGTAGGTACCCTCTTGTGTTTTATATTTTGAAAATACTCTACCCAAAAAAACCTTCTTCTTTTGAATATGCAATCTGTGGCTAATCAGAGTGTTATATCTATGGGCTAACCTAAATAAAACATGGAGGGTTCAATGTTTTTTTTTACTAATTTTAAAACGTTATAGCAACAGTTTCACATATTGGATTTCATTCAAACTGCTTTCTAAACCTTCCCGGCACTAATAAGAACAAACTGTGCTATTTTCAGCGAAACCGATCCAGTGATTTTTGAGAACATCGAGGACAAAGAAACAAATAAACTTAGATTGATTTTTAATATAGATAGATAACAAATTATGAAAACGTTTGCCGATATACATTTTTCAAATCAAAAACAAATGATTTTGTATTACTTCCCATTGCGAAGCCTGAAGCTGTGTCCTCTTTTTTCCATATATATAATCCCAGCGACCTGCCATTAAAATCTCCGTTCCGTATCGATCTGTTTGCTGACATTCCATTATCATTACCATTACTTTAGTGGGTCGCATCATCCACGCTTTCAAAACGGTCAATTTGAGAAATAGTAACACGGAATGGTTTTTACTGGACTGACATTTACGAGCTAAGTGATTGAATAAGGTTTGCCTACGTCACGAGGCAAAAGTTTTTAAGTCTTCGGTAAAACAAGACTTTTAGATTATTATTTAAAATAATATTACGTACATAACTCCACATGGGATACTCTAATTATTGTTATAAGTAATAAATGTATGTGTTAAGTGAGTTAACAGCACCGGAGTGCGAGGTAGCACTGGAAGGCATGTACCGAGGCAAAAATATTTTGTGTGAAGCAGCAAGATATTTGTGTCTGGGATTTCTAATCAGCTCGCAATGTAATTTTCACAGGTGTGGAGTTATGAAATGTCCTAAACATGGTTAATATTTTTGCTAAACCTAACCTGAAATTCCACATAGAAAAAGCTGTGCTAAAAAGCACCAATGATTTTTCATTTTCTTCATTTTAAGCCAGCACTCAAAAACGGCCCTAAACATCACTTTGAAGGTTGTTAACTCAAGCAATACCACGAATGATTTAAATAAAAATTCTCCACGGGTGGGTAGTTAGGAAAGTGCATGAGGTTTCAAAAACAAAAATCCTCAAACTGTGATCTTTAAATCCTATGAAATACATCACAAAACGTCAGAAAATTGGTGCTGTGAAAAAACCGATGAAAGCTTAAATTAAATTAAATTATAATGGGCTTAAATTTAAATTAAAAACGACTAATTTACGTTGGAACAAAAATTTGCTGTACATAATTTAAAATATCGAAGCGAAACCGACCAATTTTTAACGTTTAACCTAAAATTCCAGAACGTATTTCACGTAGAATTTAAAATATTACAATTTAAGATTTATTGAATTTCGAGACCTTACTAATTACCCATATAAAATTTACAGATAAATCATTCGTAGTATCTCTTGAGTTAGCAACCTGCAAAGTGTGTAGTTTTTGGTGCTGACCGTCAAGTAGACACATTATCATGAAAATTATTTTGGCAATTAATACGGTGTTTAATTTTGACAAAACTTATACCAAAAGCATATCGCTAGTTTGGAGCCACACTGACATTCCTTTATTCATCTTAAAAAGTATCTACCCACGAAGTACCGGTATGGCTTTTACCTGTGATTTTTATTTTCCATCCACGTCCCACCACTGTTTACCATAGCATAGCCCCGGCACTGCTCCTTACGGCAGCGATGTGCCGCTAAGGTAAAAACTACAAGTAGTGAAGCGGTGACATATCGGATGACCGTGAAAGTTGTGACACGCTCGAGTGTGGCACCCACACTGTCTCACTTCACACTGTCACACTCTCACAGCTGTGACAGAATCGTGTTTATTGCTCAGCTGGAGATACTAGTACAAGATGTTACTTCGCTGTAGAGAGCATCACTGTAAGACTTATTAAAGATTAGGAGTACTGTCAGAAGAAAATACGAGTATGTGACCGGATAATAAAATACATGTATGAATCGGTACAAAAGAAAAATATATGTATTCTATATACTCCTGATGAAGAAAGCATCGCTTTCGAAACATGAAAATATCTGTGTATTAATAAAGTGGTGAATACAAAGTATATTATTTAATTCATTTATTAATAATGACGCCACAAAGTGAATATCAATCGTTTGAAGAAATTATTTAAAAAAAAAATAGCTCGAAAACCATATTAACGTTTTTTAAATTAATTTTAAATACATTTTATTTTTTTTATTTGATAAATTTATCATAAATTAGGTTAGGTTAAATAAGGTGTTTGAATAGTTTTCTTTTTAGTACTTTTAATGACTTTATATCGCTTTTGTGTGCCGATTTATACGTGTGTTTATTATGGAACCTGTAACACCATATCAACGGTCCCAACGTAAGATGTTGAATCTGCATTTGCAAGGTTTGACGAGAGTGAAAACAAAGTTAGATTCATCGTGCAGTTTCGATCATTTTCATACCAAAAAAATTACATAGAAATCTGAAAATATATATGTAGATACTATAATTGGACAGTATAAGACAATAAAACGAAAATCAAAATTTTGCGGATTCGACGCCTTACGTTGGGACCTTTGATATATCGATGACTTGGAGCGAAGATCTCCGTGAACTATTATTTCTATATAGCTGAAGTTCGAGGTTTGAATCTCTCGGAAAAATTGATTTAAATTCCTCTGCATTTGCAGTGTCAAAAAAACGTGCCAGCGCTACCATGCACTCATACACTGCATGTTGCAGTGTTGGCTTTTACATACATTTAATCTACGAAGATTACATATAATGCAGAGGTCCTTAACTTTTTAACAGCTATTCCCCCCCCCCATAATAAATTTCCACCCAACCTTGAAAATTGAACCTTTGGCTGCTTTGTGGTGCCAAAATATTAGTAATCAAACAAAGAAAGCTGATTTTTCACTTTTCAATTTTTCTCTGGCAGTCTCCCGAAATTTTCTGCCTTCCAGAATCTGCGCTGTCTGCTAATTCACCACACATTTACTGCACCGCTTTGCTGCAACACCACACTACCAGTACAGTATGTTGTTTTTCAGCATTACAGATAACCAGATAATCCCATCTTCCAAATGACTTGAATTTCTGGTTTAGGAACTGATAAGAAGTTGAGTAGAAGACAGACATGAGTACATACATAGAATCATTCTTGCATAAGATATCAGAACTTATTAAGTCCACTTAAAATAATTCAAAGATTGATAATAAAGGTAATTTTAAAAAACCATCATCATTTTCCACTGAAAAGCTTTTTACAATATTCAATGTACCTACAGTAGATAAAATTTATAAAAAATATGCAATTATTCAAATCTTTAAAGAAAAAACGTTAAATAAATTACAATTCAATATATCCGCAAGGTATCAACAAAACATTAAAATCCCGCCATTCAATACTAAGCATACGCAAAACACATACCTATATCTAGGAATAACCTTTTTTTAACAATCTGCCAACTGATCTTAAAATTATAGAAAATATCCATGAATTTCAACATAGATTAAAAAATTACCTCAAACTACTGTAACAATTTAAAAAAAAAAAAAAATTATTATTATTAGATTTTTTTTGTCTTTTATTATTATCTTCTCTTCTTTTCTTCTACTTTCTTTTCATTTTCTTTAATACTATTACTAGTGATAAATTACAAAATTTACACGACAAATTCATATTTTCCTGCTATTGTACAACAATACTTTAAGTTATGATTTGATTAATTAAGCGATAATCACTCACCAAACACAAGAACCTTGTTTCTTTATGGTGAGGAATAGCTATAATATATTTTTTGTTACACTATATGAATCATGTCTTATTTTTATATACTCTCTGTAAAAAAAATTATTATATTAAATAAAATAAAAAAAAAAATTGTTGTTATTTTTGCATTTCTCAACATTTTCATTTCCCCCCTGGACCCTCTCCATTCCCCTCATGGGGAGGAATTCCTCCGTGGTTGCGGACCCCTAATCTAATTGTTAGCAAACGTATTGAAAAATGTTAATATCCTGGGAAAAATGGTGGAGGTTAGAGATGAACACATCAATTTGAGTTCTCCTTAGTAGATTCCAGTCCGTAACTCACTTTCGCCAAACATTGGAGATACATTGTAGGTACCTATGTGTTCTAAGCCATCAATGTGTTAATTTTGTACAGCAGTAGTGGATGGTCTTTTATGATCAAAATAAATAAAATTTTATTTGATAATTTATTGTCAGTTATTTTTTCAAAAGCATATCGTCTTTTAAATCGCGGAAATTTCGCGCTTCGATAAAGCGCATTTTTACGCGAATTTTGCCATATGCTGGTGTTTTAAATACGAAATTAAAATTATACGTTCAAAATTGTCATTTAATAAAATGATATTTGCCTATGGTTTTGACGAGATTGAATAGCCATAAAATGGAACGCAGCTAACTTCGTGTCGAAAACCCCGCAACTGTCATTTTTATTTTTTTTATTTATCGCTTCGGTTACAAAATTCGAAAAGGGGAATATAACACCACCTTTGTTGCAAAATACAACCGCTTTAGCTGAAACATAACACGACTCTTCTCTAAAATAACGTCAATATCACCAAAAATTACGCGAATTTCGACTTCACCAAAGTCCCTACGAATTAGAAATTTTGTTTTTGAATGGGTGCAAAAGGTCTAATTATGAATGACAGTAATAATGAGGTGATTTCATTTAACATTGTGATTATTAATTCCGGTTTGTCGTACAACAAAATGAAATGCAATGCGGTGCGTTGCATCACAGGGAAGCATAAATTACGCTGTACTAGTTTAATCATTAAATCATTACGTAATCAAGGATGAATTGTATAAGTATTGCGTCTTAATGTATGCATTACATAAATAGCACTGCCGTAATTTATTGTTTATAAATTACATATTATATTTGTTTTGCTTACATTTATTTATGTTCAAGGTTATAACAAAAAACCGTTCCTCTAAACGCAAATTAAAAATGTTAAAATGATAAATTTTTTTCAATTTTTAATTATTATTATTTTTGTTGAGATTTAAATACCTCATAGTAATATTTTATCATTGGAGAAAATGATATTAACATATTGCCCCGGAAAGGCAGAGGTCCTGGGTTCGAGTCCCAGATGCGACTGAAATCTTTTAATTTTCTTTTGTTTTTTTCCGGTGTCATGTTTCATTTAGATTATGTTAATATTATTTTCTTCAATGATTAGGTAGAATTTTTGTTTGAAATTTATATACAATATGTAAATTGACTATAACAAGCATTTTAACAATAAAAAGAAACAAAGAAAATAGAAACAAAGGTAGATATGAATGTCATGGAAGCGTACCGACTGTCGTCGAGCTACGACCAAACTGCACGCGTTTGACATGTAGGTAGACAAAAGAGCGAGGCATCGGTAAGCGTATATTCGATTTTCAGTAGTATGGGTGAACGTGGCGACACGCGTTGTGCGCGCGGCTTCTTATTAATATTGAATCACGGCCATCTTCCTTATTTCTATTATCTATTCTATCTACATAGTTATTCCCAATGCACGCAGTCCACAAAGGCTTAAAAGGTGAAAAAAAAACGAACCATTAAAGAAAATTAAAGAATTTTTGATAAACATTTTTTAAATATTTTTTGTGGGATAAGAGCAATTTCACATCCTTAAAAGGAACCGGAATCGGGCCCCTAACTGCGATTAGTTACTTTCATGACACACATTGAAAATGAATAGTGTGTATGAGTAATTTTGTTTCTTGGTAATTTTTTTCCCTTATACGGATGCATTAAAACGTTATTACGTGTCCTTTAAATTCCCTTATAAACACATCATTTGCCAACCGAAAGACGATAGGTGATGATGCATTCTCCGATAGTCATTGGGAGTTATTATTTCCGAGAAATATTATTACACAAATGCATTTCTTGCCCAATCAGATCCGGGCGTCCATATCGACAAAATTGTGTACCGAACAACGAAAAATGAAATATTCTAAAATAAGCCGTGAAAAAAATGTCTTGACGATTTGAATAATAATAACAATAATTGGATTACTTCTATAGCGCCATTTCGTGGGAAAATCACCTCAAGGGCGCTAATTGAAATTGGGATTCTCTTCCTAAAATTCGAAGGAAATTGTAGGTGGCGAAAAGGTTGAAATTCCCGAATAACACAGGCCGCATGTTTGGATTTAGGCAAAAAAAAACACCAATATGCGTGTTTTATTTTATTTCGTAAAGCTCAGGCATAAATATTGAAATGTTTTTCTGTCATATTCTAAAACAACTTAATTTGCCACAATGAACAATATTATAATATCGGAAAAAGATTCGTAAGTAGGAGATTTTTGACTTTTTACTTTTTTGTTTTGATATTTTATTTTTATTCTAGGCTTATCAAAAAACTCAAAAAATGCCCGGTTAAACGAAAGGCCAAGGTGTGTTCTACTTGCAGTATTTAATTATATCATCTATGATATTTCTAGGCCATCAAATTCTCATTCTTTTGACGGCCTCCATGGTCGAGGGGTAAGGCTCTCGACTACGAATCCGAAGGTCGCGGGTTCAAATCCCGGCATGCGCAAGTAATTTTTATTTAATTAATTTGTGTTGTTTCACAATTAATTCATTTAAAAAATAATTTATGGTATGTTTGCGCACGTTCCAGAGTGGAAGATACTCTCAGTATCGCCCTGGTGAAAGACCACCATTCAGAATTGAAAAGTTGCTTGAAATGGCTTTTAGCCGCGTTTGGTGACCAGATCTGAATAGCCAGGTATTTCCCTATTTCCCCACCTCCCTCTTCCCCTTCTCCTTCCTCTCCCCAATACCTTCAGCCTCACAACATTCCCCAATTGGGAATGCCATAGTCTCACTGTCTCCAGACGGTTGGTAGCAGTTGGGACAGTGCGGTATTCATATAAAAAATTTAAAAAAATCAAAAACACACGATTTTGCATCACTTCGCGTTGCATCGCAATCTCTGATTTTGGCATTCTTTAAATAGCTTGACTGAAGAGAAGAGATAATGTTTACGACTCGTTCATGTCCTCAACGGCTCGTTCATGTCCTCAACGGCTCGTTCATGTCCTCAACGGCTCGGTCATGGAATCATTTATTTGCTTTTGTCTTTTCTCCGTTCTACGACACCGGTCTTCTTAAAAATCCAGGTTCACTTCTTCATTTTCATAAAGAGACCCTTCACACAGTATCCTAAAATCAGACAAACGTCCTTTGTGGAACTACGGTGCCTCTTTTTCAGAGTTGATATTTAAGCAGTTAATATGTAAGCAATTTATATATATATTGGATAAAAACCCCAAATGGCAATTTTATTTTGAAGGTTCATTCATATGAAAATATTGAATATTTTCAGAAGAGAACATAAACGCAATAATAGATGAAAAAACAATGTAAGAAAATAATAGCTATATTTTATTTTAATTTGTTAATACACATCTGAAGTCTCAGAGGATTGCTGCTCTTCCCAAGAACCCCGTGCAATAAATCCCATACAAGACTTATAGGCGTTTTACACGATACTTTTTTTGTACAGATTCCATACAGGACGTATTCCAGGTGGATTCAATGTTGAAAAGGGACTTGTTCTATTTTTGAAGCCGATTTTCGTACAGTTTTGGGGGCAATATTTGACAGCTGTCCTCGTTTTACGCAGCTAGCTATTATTTGAGGCCTGTGAGCTATTTTTGTGACAACATTATCGCACTTATAATATTAAAATATCTATATCGAAGTGTAAAATATAATTTGCAACACAAATAACAAAACAATACGCAATACTATCTACTCCCAAAAGAGTGTTTCGAAAGGTATTGCCAAAAATTTGCTTGAGTGAGTTTTGGAGTAAGTGCACTTTTGAAATATAGGCCTCGTTTTATGTTGTAATATTGCGTGTTTATTTCAATATCTATTTAAAATATTATTGAAAAGATTATAGGTAAACTAGACTGTGTTTATTACTAATTATGAACGCGTATTTCTGTTCGGTATTATGAATTCCGCGTATATTTTTTTTTTACATTTTATAACAGATACTTCCATATCGTCTGTAAATGGGTAAAATCTTTCAAACAACAATTTTTGGGAAAGTTACTTTTAAGTGGTTATTTTTCAACTAAAAACAATATCAGAGCAAAACATTTTTTAAAACTATCTTTGAAATAAGTCAAACCACGTAATGTTATAAATAGAAATCGATTACTTTACATCACTACAGGAAAAAAAATGCTCTTATAAAAATCATGAATAAAAAAAATTGTTTTACGAATAGTAAAATATTCATTGTTATCGTCTCCTCTATAGTTTTTTTTTGTAGATTAAAAGGTTTTACCTATTTAAAGTCGATATTGTATATGGACATTGTCATTTTTTGTCGAAATTACAGTCCCAAAATATTATTTCTTCTTTAATGACAACTATGCCTGAAAATGTATATGAAAACGTAGTCTGTTTGACGGTCTCCGTGGTTGCGATCCTTGGCTACGAATCCGGAGGTTGCGGGTTCAAATCCCGGGGTGCGCAAGTAAATATTATTTGATTAAATTATGTAATTTCTCACTTTTTTATTAAACATAATATGTAGTACATTTGCGGCACGTTCCAGAGTGGTAAATACTCTTAGTATCGCCCTAGTGAAAGACCACCATTCTGAATCGAAACCTTAGCCGTATTTGGTGACCAGATCTGAATAGCCAGGTACTTCCCCACCTTCCTCTTCCCCATCTCTTTCCCCTACTCCATACCTTCTGCATCACAACATACCTCAATGAAAGATGCTATAGTCTCACTGGCTCATATGAATCAAAGAAGTTCGGGACTCCCTAGGAAGACATAGCACGATCAAATGAACCAAATACTTAAAGAGACAGGCCACGAAGGGTCGGAAACCAAAATAACAGAAGAGAATGTATGAGACGATGTATGAATGTGAATGAAGCAAGAAGTGTATGACAAGATGGAGTTGTTTAGTCCATCATATATGCCTACCTCTGCTGGGAAACGGCATGATGGTTAGTTAGTTAGTTTTAGGTATGAAAATATTAATCGAATAAATCAAAGATTTCCCATATGGGTCTGATATTGTTTCCATATGGGGGTCGATATGGAAATAAGTATCGTGTAAAACAAGCTTTATTTCTATTGATTTTCTAACGCTTTTTAGACCATGGAATTTCTCACAAGCATCTATGAAATCATTTAGGCCACTATAATGAAGTTAAACGCGGGGCGTAAACCAGTAGTTTCATTATAAAACGTGAATGAATGAAACAACTCAAGAATCACCTTGAATCTTTAAAGCATTCACAGCCAGACATTTCCCCGCCGACCATTGCGTAATAAGTAATAAACCCACAGAGTACCTTGATCGTGCCTTCTACCTTCCCACGTATATGTATTATTATCACAAGATTGCATACGTATACGTGCAGGTAGGTACGAGATGAATGATTATATTTGCAGCTTCAGAGGAAAGCGAAAAGATTGACCGTGGCTCTCGAGACTGGCCGTCAAGTATTAGCAATGAGAGTTATGTGTTGTAACCCTCTCGTAACCAAAATAATAAATATTCTATTACTTTATGAAGCCCTTTACAAAGGCATTGAATGAAAAATAAGCCGAAAAATCAATTAAAGGCTTGGCAAGTCTAAAAAAGTCGTGATAATGTATAATGTTCTCAATAAATGAATTCCTTTTGTAAGCGAAGTATTCTGTATGTCCTGATGAGGAAATCTTCGCTTTCGAAACATGTTGATATGATTAAAAAAGTGGTGTTTACAATGTAATTTCTAATTAATTTTTAATAGTGACGCCACAAAGTGAATACCAATCTTTTGAAGAAATTACAATGTTCTCAGTTGTCCTATCATATTTATTCATTTATATGTATACATTATACAGTAGCTACCATTACAAAATATGTTTTTTTATATATGAATACCTCACAAGAGTCCCAACTGCTCCCAACCGTCTGGAGCCAGTGAGACTATGGCATTCCCAATTGGGGAATGTTGTGAGGCTGAAGGTATAGGGGAGGGGAAGGAGAAGAGAACATGAAGGTGGGGAATACCTGGATATTCAGATCTGGTCACCAAACACGGCTTGAAGCCATTTCAAGCAACGTTTCAATTCTGAATGGTGGTCTTTCACCAGGGCGATACTGAGAGTATCTTCCACTCTGGAACGTGCGCAAATATGTTATAAGTATAATAACGGTGTTTTAAATCATACGGATTTTTAACGATAATAATGTGGAGTGTGAGGTAGGTTTGAGAATGTGATACTGTGAATTGAAAATTATATTTAAGTAGAAAGTACTTCCTATTCACACCGCTGTTATAAGAAAAAAGTATCAAATGTTCTCTGCCATAAACAGACATGGTCCATGGTAATGAATACTGTGAAATAGTTGACTTCGTGAATATGTCCCTAGGCCAAGTGAAAACCAATATATAGAAGCGTATTATGTTTAATATCATTGAAGGAAATAATATTAACATAACGTAAATGAAAGATGAAACCGGACAAAAGGACAGAAACTAAAAAGATTTCAGCCGCATCTGCCTATCCGGGGCAACGCTCAACCGACTTAGCTAATTCAATTTGTGTCATCTTCATCGATATCGTATCTCAAATTCAAGATTTGTGAATATTGTTTTCCATTTTTAATCTCATATTATTGGCAGCTATTTTTATAGCTAAGTCGGTTGAGCGCTGCCCCGGATAGGCGGAGGACCTGGGTTCGAGTCCCAGAAGCGACTGAAATCTTTTTAGTTTCTGTCCTTTTGTCCGGTTTCTTCTTTCATTTACGTTTTGATAACATTATTTTCTTCAGTGATTAAATATTACAATGAGGTTTTTAAATCTCAATAAAAATAATTAATAATTAAAAAATTTAAATGTTTCGTAAACAAATGAACCATAAGGAACCTATCGTTGGGTGTACACGTGTAAGTGCAAAATGTGATACAACTATTAAAATTGTTAGTTTCATTTAAATATATTAGATAGAAGAAAGGGGTGAACGCTATAATAGATACTATCGAGAATGTTTGTTAAGAGAAAATTATATTACTTGTAAAGAAACGGAAGGGACTGTGAAGTAAGTACATTATTTTATATTGTTTTGAATGAAGTGAACACCATGATTTTTGATCCAGGCTTTGATATTAATTTTATTTATTGTATTTATAGTCGTTTCAGAATTGTGGGCGTGAAATTATATAGTTTGATTGCATAGTAATAAAAGTGTCTTTACCCGTGTGAGGTGTGTGTTATTCGGATATTCTGGATATTCAGAGTTTTATTTGTTAAGGATCTGGTTTTGAATGTCTTTTGAGGTTGTGTCTTTACCCGTGTGAGGTGTGTGTTATTCGGATATTCTGGATATTCAGGGTTTTATTTGTTAAGGATCTGGTTTTGAATGTCTTTTGAGGTTGAATTGAAATGTGAAGTTTGTATTGGAAAAGGTTTAGTAATACAGAGTTGGATAAAGCCGTTTTATTGCTATGACATCCAGTGATTTGAAATCTTTTATGGAGTCTGTATAGAACGATACTTTATGATTAAATAACAAGTCGCTTTGTTTTTAATCCACTTTCATTTTTTTATTTGTCGACTAGTTTCGATTTTTAGTTTAATGATCGCTTATTGTAATTTTTCTGTTGGTCTTATACTAAATTCGTTGCACTTCTGCTATAGAGTTAGATCTATTTATGCCAACACTTTAATTTATTGCACTAGACACGTTTTATTACTATGGCGTCTTATCTGAAGTTTGATTTGCTAGTTGATGGTGATAACGTGGCTGGAAATAAGTCTACATTTTATTATTCTTTTGAAACTATTGAAATGCCAATAAGATTACGTATATTATATATTTGCCTATCAACAGTCGGGTACTACTCGGTTTCATCATTGGGTTATTATTCAAAAAGTTGGTAAAAACACATCGGGTTTTTTTTCATTAGATTTCACAATAACAATACGTGTGACTAGTGACATAACTTTTATCCGTTATACATCCGTTAGCTTCGGCTGACCTCGAAATACTAAACTAGATGACGCAGGAACAAACTTGACGTATACAAATGTTTTGTGGGTTTCGGGTATAGCTTTTTTTGTACATGAACGTTCGGGATACGGCTTATTGCGTTCGGGCGATAATATAGCGGCCGTAACACTTACGTTCGTATGGGTAGGGCGGTTAACATGATAATAAAAAATAAAATGGCATCTTCTTTGATTTTTCATATTAAAATGGATATTATTTTCCTTATCCATTGTGGAAATGGCGTTGAAAACTGAAAACGTTGCGATTACCTACAAAATCCAGCCAGGAAAGGTGGTGCAATTGTCGTGTCGCCAAAGGGCTTCATTGGAGGATTAATCCTTACAAAATTCCCGGGTTACGAATAACCTGACAATATTTGAAAATCTCCTACTACCATCACAGTAAGCTGAAGATGTTGCTTTTGTTGTGATTTGATTTTTTGCCATTAAGACTAGTTTATTGTTTTTACTCTAATTTAATAATATATTGCGTTCTCGTGCATTTGTGTTTTTAAATATATAATTTTTTATGTACAGTTATATGATGGGTAATTTCTACAATTAAGATTCACATTTTCAAAAAGAGGGTTAAAATGGGCCATGATTTATAACAATAATTAACTGAAATGTACAAAGAAATTTCCTATGTAATGTTAGTAGGGCAAGTCCTTTATATCAGAGCACTACAGTGTATTTTTCAGAAGTTACTAACGGCGAACAAAGGTTTAAGGTCCCCCAAACCTTGGCCTGGATCCCTGGATGGTATTATCAAATGCCCTACATGATAATACGCACAGCTTTTGACATTTTCCATACATTGAGATGGCAGTATGCTACGCTAACGCGTTTAGCGGCCCGGGAGGTACGATTTCTTTTCACAATACAGTTTAATAGATTTTCTGTGAAATATTACATTCTTAATAAATTATAGGAATCGAAAGTTCATAAAATAAATTTTAGTTAACCTACATAATATGATCTTACTGCTTTTTTACTCATAAATAAAAAATATATATATTAAAGATACTATTATATTTGTACCAACAGTTATAAGCCTCGCCGCTCGCCGGTTTCACTCGGTCTGGTGGTTTAGAAAGGGAATAATACACTTATTTAATAAATTGAGAGAAATTTTCTTCAATTTCTTATTTTTAACGTATCACAAATCATAGCATTTTTTAAATTATTTATTTATGCTTTAAATAGATATAAATATTTAAATGTCCTCATTAAAGCCCATGTAAATAAAAATTATTTTTAAGAATTTTGATGTTAAGCCAAATCCAGTGAGAAAATAAAATAAGTAAACATAAGTGTATTATTCGCTTTCTAAACCACCAGACTGAGCGCGAGCGGCGAGACTTATAACTGTTACTACAAATCTAATAACCTCTCATGTTGTAAGAAAAAAGCAGTGAAGTCAAATGCCGTTTACATAACATTTATTTTATAATTTTTCGATTTCTATAATTTATTAAGAATCTGTTTCATAGAAAATGTATTGGAATATATAAAAAAAAAAGATTTCTTACATCCTGAGCCGCTAGAGGCACTAGTTTAGATGCGCGTATTATATAGAGTATTTGGTATTATTATGTAAACCGTATATTATATAGTTCAAATACAATATATCAGTCAAAGCAGAAAGTAAATTATTAAAATAGATGTTCCAAGTAGCAAGTACCTACCCGAAAGGAGGTATGAAATTTATACAGTTTAACAAGCCCTTTAAAAAACAACACTGCAGCAGTGTATTCTGTGGAAGTTAGTCATGCGGTAGACAAAGGGTTAAGGTCCCACTCGAACCTTGGCCCGGATAGTTATTATGTCAGCCCCGGTGCCAGAACTTCACAGCTTCACGTTCTTCTCTCATCGCTCATCCGCAATACACATATACTCAATATAGTCATGTCATAAGCAATACATAGACATGCGTAATGCTGTGTACATGAATCATAGATAGCCAATTTTGAAGTGTGACATGAACCGGGGGCAACATAATATAGTATCTGTATTAGCAAATTAATATGATGATATGAATTAGTCCTCACGCAGAATCTTTCATTTGTATTTGATAAATAGAAGGTTTTTAATCACTGTAGAAAATAATATTAACATAACCCAAATGAAACATGACAACGGAAAAAACGACAGAAAATAAAAATATTTCAGTCGCATCTGGGACTCGAACCCAGGACCTGTGCCTATCCGGGGAAACCGCTTAACCAACCTAGCTAATGAGACCAGTTCAATTTATGTCATCTTCATCGATATCATATCTCAAATTCACGATTTGTCAATATTATTTTCTATTTTTAATAACATATTATTATTGGCGGCTATTTACAGAAGGTTTTTATTCAAATTACAAGTTTTATTCAGGTAGATAACGGTACGAATATTTTATTTTATTTGTGTTTAAGTTCCAAACCATTTCAGATTTCTATATCTTTAGGTTGGGAGTGAAAAAGAATGATGCTCCTTTTCCTAACCAATGAGACCTGAACATGTCGCAAATTTCGTTAATTTAACGCGAAAGCCGCGAACTGGTTTGTTAAAATAAGATAGTGAACTTATGTTTAATACTAGCTGATATATACCCGGCCTTGCTCGGGATTTTTTTGAAATAAAGATATGAAGTTGTGAATTCTTGCTTGTCGTTTGGGTGCCATAATTGATTTGACAGTGAAAGTAATGCATTGTGGGGACTATTACTATCTCTAAACAAAGACAGAATTTGAAAATTTTATTTCGTTCAATACGTTTATTTTGAAAATATTCTGCCCAAACAAATCTTCTTCTCTTGAATATGTTATCTGTGGCTAACCGAAGTGGTATATCTATGGGCGAACCTCAATACAAGATGGTGGGTTTTTGCTTGTCGTGTGGTTGCCATAATTGATTTTAAAACGAAAGTAATGCCTTTTGAAGACTATTCCTATATCTAAACAAAAAAAAGTTAAATTTTAAAATTTATTTCATTTTAAACTTTTTTTTTTCAAAATACATCTAAATAATAAAGTTCTTAAGTAGGTATCTACTTGTATTTTCCATTATGAAAATATTCTTCCCAAAAAAACCTTCTTCTTTTGAGTGTGTAATCTGTGGCTAACCACATTGGTTATCTATCGGCTGACCGCAATACAACATGGCGGGTTCAATGTTGATCATACTAATTTGAAAACGTTATAGCAACAGTTTTACATGTTGGATTTCATTCAAACTACTCTCTAAGCCTTCCCGGCACTAATAAAAGGTGCAATTTTCAGCGAAACCGGTCTAGTAATTTTCGGGAAAATCGAGGAAACATAGATAAATATTCATTTATATATATATATATAGAGATAAATATTTATTTGTCTATGGTTTTGGTAAGCTCGAATGGCCACAAAATGTAACGCAGCTAAATTAAGCTCGAAAACGCCGCTTACAATCATTCTTTTTTTAACTTAAAAAATTAAAAACAAAAAAAAAACAAATTTGACCAAAAATAACCAATGTGGCAATGACAACTAGATAAGTATCTACTAGATTCCTTTTATCTCCTTGAAAGAGTGTTTTTGTGTTTCTTAATTCTGTCTAAACTCGGCCTCGCGACATAAAAATGAACTATTAAAGGGAAATTTGTAAATGCATATAATATTATGCCAAAAATAAAAAAATTCGGATTCATTAAATTTATTGTACACAAAACGAATTTTGTATACTAAACATTATATTCAGCGACTAAACTAGAAGTTTAATTTACGGATAAGCAATAAAATAAAAAAGATACAGTTTTCTGAAAAAGGTTCCAAATTGAAATAAAATTAATTATCTAAAATGGTTACGCCTCTGATATATTTAATACGTCACCATTAGAATCATCACCACATTAGTAGGCTGGTACTTTCACAGTTTGTAGTTTGTGTGTACAACGCGTATAGTAATAGTTGATGTACCCTATTCCCAGTACAATGTAAACAGCTGTTTGCTGTTTTATTACTTCATCAAATTGATGAATTCCTATAAACTGGTGATGAGTTTATCGAGTGCTGCGAATGTGTTTGTTTGCACAGCTTTAAATGGTGAACTTGGACACATTTCTTCGCTTTTCTGACTCAACTTCGTATCTACGAAAATATGTTTTCCCGGTAGATGTAATAAACTATATTTTTAATTACATTAAAGCGTTTCTAATTTATTCAATTAATATCTATATTCCAGTTTTAATTAAACAAAAAAATAAATAATTAAAAATAAAGAAAATTGACAGTTTTTCTCACCTCCAGAGGAAAAATGTTTTTGTAGATAAGGGATTGAGTTAGGACAGCGACGATTTTTAACGTACATGCAAACATTTTTTTTTCAAAGAATAAACCAATTAATAGCAAAGCATTAAGTTTATACACGGTGTATCGGACGTGAGGTAAATCTAAGACAATGACGTTTTATCAATGATAGTTATCGTCTTCTATTTTTCCCATACTCATAAGTGAACTTTCACCAGTGTTTCTCCAACGGGTGTACAGGGTACACACGGGTACTTACTTGTATTAAGGCGATGCAATAGGAAGTAATGCAAAATCGTGTGTTTTCGGTTTGAGAATTTGATGGCCTAGAAATATAATTAGTACTACTACAAGTAGAACACACCTTGGGCTTTCGTATAACCGTCCAATTACTTGGTGTGTCTTTTTATAAGCCGAGAAAAAAAATAAAGTATCAGACCTAAAAAAAATGTTCAAAGCGAAAAATCTCCTACTTACGATCCCTTTTTCCGAAATTGTCGTATTGTTCATTGTGGCAAATTAAGTATTTGTTTTAATGTGACCGTAAAACATTTTAATATTTATGCCTGAGCTTGCAAATTAAAATAAAACACGCGTTTTGATAAAGTTTTTTTGCGTAAATCAAAACATGCGGCCGATGTTAAGCGGGAATTTCGACCTTGTCACCACCTGCATAAGGAGCGCATGATTTCGTTGGAATTTTAGCAAGTGAATTGCCTTCAGAGGAATGGCTGTAAATACGCCTGTTTCATAAAAAAAATAATTATGAATTAGAGGCCAAATACCCACCCAAACCTAATGACATATTTTTTAATCAAAAGGTATAGTAAATATCTAGTAAGGATTAGAAGTATTTTATTGATTTTTGTTTTAATTTAGAAAATATAAGCCTCAAAAGATGACAATTTATTCATATTTTTAGGAGGCAACTTTGGCAAATATTTGTGACTAAATGGATACAATTTTTGAAAAAAATGTCTCTAACCTACCTCAGGAATATGATGAAGTATACAATAAAATTTTAATGACTGCTCAAAATTGTTTAATTTGCGCCAAAATTTTACATTTAGTTAGCGACAAATTCGAGGTTATTTTTACCTACTTTTTTTGTTTGCATCTCGCTCACACTTTGTCAGCCTTTTCATGATAGAAAGAGACAAACGACTATCAATTGAATTCTGAAATGGCAGAAATCCAAGCGAATGCGTTCGTCTTAAGAATGAGTTCCTGTGAAAATGCGTGTGGTGGTTTAAAAATGGATGTTCTCTATACCGGGATGTTGCATAAATGTTTAGATGTTTACCTCATCTGTATTCAGATCTCTCTGAAACTGCGTTTGAGCAAAGTTGGGCAGTCCTTTGATGTTTTAGTATAGTTATGTCATGAGTGCACGATGCACACCTTTTTAGTTTTATTTGTCTGTATTCGTGGATTGGCGTTCTCCTAATTAGGCCCGCTGGGCGACCTGTTGTTCTAGGGTGACCATAAAAAAAGTGTAGATATGTTTTCGTTTTATTTTGGGTTAGGTAATTATTAAGTATCGTAGTCTCAACTTATAATATGGTACCTTTTTTATGTGAATACCGCACAAGAGTCCCAACTACTCCCAACCGACTGGAGCCAAGCCAGTGAGACTATGGCATCCCCAATTGGGGTATGTTGTGAGGCTGAAGGTAGTGGGGAGGGGAAGGAGAATGGGAAGAGGAAGGTGGGGAAATACCTGGCTATTCAGACCTTGTCGCCAAACACGGCTAAAAGCGATTTCAAGCAACGTTTCAATTCTGAATGGTGGTCTTTCACCTGGGCGATACTGAGAGTCTCTTCCACTCTGTAACGTGCACAAATATACTATATATTATTTTTAGTGAATTAATTGTGAAACAACACAAATTAATTTAATAAAATTTACTTGCGCACTCCGGGATTTAAACCCGCGACTTTGGGATTCGTAGTCGAAAGCCTCACCCCTCATCCATGGAGGCCGTCATATACCCATAAGAACCACTTTATCGGTCAGCACCCAAAAATATGCACTTTGTAGTCTGCTATTACAAGAAATACTATGAATTATTTCTCTATAAAGGATAGCATATCTTGTAGATAGATGGCTAGCGCGATCGGTCGGCACTAATAGTTTGAAGTTGGAAAGAATAATTTTTTAATAAATAAATTGCTTATTAAAGCATTTAAGTAAGATCTGAAAAAATATATTTTCAAATTTACATATCACGATGAGTCTCCACCAGCGCCAGCGTGGGCAGAAAGGTAAGTAAATATTGTCTTGGTTTCCGGTCAAACGTGAATAATGGCTTCACCGGGTTATGAAGTCTGCTTCCGTGATTGAAAATAGAACATGGAAAATAGAATCTCTGGTCAAGATTCAAGATGCTTGAACCACGAAGACAAAGTATTAAAAATTATGTATTACTATATTCACTAGCGGTTTTCGCTAACGTGAGTTTCTACAGTGAACCCCATAAAAAAATAAAAGAAAATAAAGCAAACATGCATCGTAATTTCATACCACTTTAAACAGTGCACCATTCAAATTCGGTGTTAAAAAACCACCCCTCCGTGTATGAAATACTGCACGTGAGCGATTCCAAAATGAATATGTGTGGTTATTATTAATTTTATTTATTTAATCTCAATGGAATAAATATACCATAAACAATAATTGCATGTCACAGTTAACTACAAGTATAATAATATAGTACAAATAATTTTAAAAAGTAAGTATTAGGTCGTGTAATGACATCAGAGAGTATATAAAGAATAAAAGTTCATGAAGGATATAAAAGAAAAATTTGTGCGTACATATAAAACATATAGTAAACTTAGGTTAAATTAATATTGATTGAAAAGATATGATAGTATAGCCTTATTGTACTTACCTTCCGTGCAGTTAAATAGATCTGCTACATCTGCGTATCTATTAACTTCATGTAATCTAGGTACAAGCGAGTGTTTTTAATGCTCAGTCCTGGTGTGGATATCTGTCCTAAGAGATAGTTCGTACATGGTCATTCTCGTGGCGCTTCATGTTAAGATTAGTAAATAAATCTGTACGGAACGGTATTTTGTAAGAACAGATTTTTTTCTGTAATTAAAATAAGTTAATTAGTGAAGATGATCCTTTTTTATATTAAAAAAACTAACAGTAAAGTTTCTCAAGTAAATTGTGATTTTCGAATTTAAACTTCTTTTTTTTGTAACCTACGACCATCGACCTATAGAATATCAATGCCTACGACATTATATTATTCGTTGGCCACGGACTTTTAAGTGAATCGCCAAATTGTTTTTTGTTACTAGGTCGCTGGTGCAGTGATATTATGAAATTCCTTCAATCTAGGGATTTTTTTGTGTTTCACCTCAAAGAGCGCCACTGTCTGTATGGTGTAAGCAGGTAGGGACTGTAGGAAGGAATTCATTAATGCTGGTCTTGAAGAGGTCCGGATTATATGAAGTAGGAAAAACAGATGCCGTTCAACTGTGAATGGGTGCTCCGCTCGTGTCCGTCGAGTTTCACATGCATGCATCGGTGCAGTGGGGATCAATGCTGATAGTTTCTTCGAGCAGACTCCATTGAAATACCTGTTGAAGAGACTCAGCATACCTACAATGCATCTGTCCATTAGAGATTGCGACCGGTCTGTTAACAACGAATTTTCAATCAGACGGACCGCCCTCCTTTGTACAAAATCAAGAATATGGAAAAGAGCAACATAGTATTTGTTTATGAACGATTTTTTTTTTAATCTCCTATTGAACTCACGAACGCCACTGATAATATTATATTTACTGAATAATATAATGGCTGGCATTGGCGCTCTTCCATGGTCTATTTTGATATTTGAAACATGCTGGACTCATGAGTCAGACAATGTTTTGAACTCTTTGACATATTTACATGTATATTAAAAAAAACACATTTTTCTGAAGTAATCGTGGTATAATTTTGTAAGGTTATCAGTTATCACTTATCAGTATTTATTTGTTTTGTGAATTCAGTAAAAGCTGCTAATAAAAATTCTTTGTTGTGACAGTAAAACAACATTATGTTGTCCCAGTCTAAATATAGGTATGACTTATAGAATGAATTAATGCATCATTTTGTGTAATACCACATAAGGATGACAACAGTCCGGAGTCAGTGGAATCATGGCACCCGTAATGAATCTTATGAAGCTGACAGAAATAATAATTATGTTTTATAAAAAGATATCCTTATTTTTTTTTTAGATTTCCCGAGCTGAGGATTTCATTTACTAAATATGAAATTAAATTATATTAAATTGGTATAATTGCTGAAAAAATATATAATTGTAAGGTGAGTTATTTTAAGTGCAGTTGAGTGGTTTCGGTGTAAGTCACCAATATGTTTTCTATTTCAGATCTCGCTATGTAACGTACCCAGCGTTTTAATTGATTTTTTTTAAATTTATTATTGCTGTTGTGATTTTTGAAGGGGAGTGGAATCTTGTTGTAAAGTTTAGTACCATAGTATAAGAAGCTTTTTTTACCGAAATGTTGTGTTTGTGGTTCCTTGTTGGATGTGTTTTTTTACTCTGAGATCTAGATTTGTTTTAATATGTGTGTTTGTTGTTATTTCCTGTTTTTTGTATTTATGAATGTAAAGTAGTATTTTTTTAGAGTGTAATTGTTGTGGAGAAATGGAGTGGGCAAAGAAAGGAGAATTTGGACGCGAGGGGTGAAATGATTATAAGTACATAACTATTCACATCTTGTTATTAAAGCTATGTCAAGCCACATTTCGATTCTGAATAATATTATATCTACTATAATATTGAGCGTATCGTCCACTTTAGGACGAGGGAAAAAATGTACCGACTGTATTACATCATTTTATTGTCAATTTGATTTTTATTTATCTAACATCTGCATAATGTATGGTTATTATGAAACATTAATTTTAAAAAAAAAATCGCCTTTTTTCAATCGCCAAATTATCTTCCTTGCAAATCTTAACTAACTAACTAACTAACCATCACGCCGTTTCCCCGCAGGGGTAGGCAGAGAGGACGGACCGCCAAACAACTCGATCTTGGCATACACTTCTTGCTTCATTCACTTTCATACAACGTCTCATACATTCTCTTCTGTTATTCCGACTTCTGACATGGCCCGACTCAAGTATTTGATTCACTTGATCGTGCCACGTCTTCCTTGACGTCCCCGGCTTCTTCTTCCATTCACATTCGCGTCATATAATCTCCTTACACTCCTTTCTTCATTCATTCGCTCTACATGCCCAAACCATCTAAGCGTCCCTTTCTTAATCTTGCTCACTACGCTTACATCAGCCTTGCATTCTTTACGAATCTCAACATTTTCACACGATCATACATGGTTTTACCACACATTCGTCTCAGAGATCTCATTTCTACAGCATTCAGTCTACTTTCTTACTTCCTCTACCAGTTCCATGCCTCACTGCCATACATCAGAGTTGGTATCAGCACTCCATTGTGGACTGCTAGCTTCGCTTGCAAATCTTCAAATAATTTTTTAAAATGTTTACCTAAAATTAACTTGTGCTTTGAAAACAGCAGAAGTTCCAAAATAAATAGCAGTTCTCCTACTATTAGACGCCTGGTCAAATATTCTGTTTCTATGCTTCATTTTTATTTATTTTTTTGTTTCTGTTTTTGTTTTGTTATAGAAACAAAACAGTACATTGGTTACAGTGAGAAACAATTTGAAGAAATAAAAATTACATATTGTGTAATAATAATAATTGGATGATTTGGATAACGCCGTTTTTGTGAAAAATCACCTCAAGGGCGCTGTAGAAATATTACTTCCTTTTCTTTATCTAATTATGTACAAACAGATATAGAAAAACACACTTACTTGGCAGGTCGCTTCAGATGAAAACAGTTTTATTAGAAAATTGAAGTATAGAGACAATAGTTTTACAGTTGCTATTTTGATGTTACATTTATTAGAAGATTGGTGGCACAAGAAGAGTTGGTATTTATTGAAATATTTGTAATTTTTGGACTGGAAAATATTTATAAAATGACCTTAAAAAGCGTGAGAAGTTTTTAATAGATATTAAAGTTTTTTTTCTTTCACTTTTAGTTATTTACAGTGTTGCGGGCTGTGGACGCATTTGCCCACCGATGAGTGAATTTTTAAACTTTTTTCTATTTAATGACTTTAGGTAAGCACTAACCGGCTGGCCTAGCTAAGCAATTTATGGGTGCATTTCTTCAATTTATAGATACGGGTAGGTACCTATGATATGTTTCCTTGGAGAGTCTTATTTATACAATGAGTACTTAACGGGTAAAATCCATTAGGGACAAATACCTTATTTTTTTCTATTTTTAATTTAAGGTAATTCAAATTTAAATTTAATAATATTATTATTAAGGTTCCGGGTTCTATATTGACGCTGCACAAAAAAATATAACAATTACTTTCTATAGTTAAAATTTAATAAACCTGCCATAAATTGACATCAAATTTTCGCAAATAACACTGCTAAATAAAAAAATATATTCAAAATAGTTTAATGCTACATACATAACTTATCCGAGATACCCATCATGTATTTTTAATCTTCAATCGTAGGCATTAACCGGTTTGCTAGGTTTCCTGTTTTTTTTTCGTCGAGGAAATGTGTACTTAATTCCTTAGTTGTACATTATCAATATTTATCTTTATAAAAAATGTTAATGGTAGTATAAAATATAATTAATTTGTACATGGGCAGGTTGGCACCATCATAATAAAATTAAAACATTTATTTTATTACCTGTAATGTCATTATGAATAATTCCTACATTATTATGCAAATTAATGGTTTTCGTTGCAAGAGATTTTTGTTATTATTTCAGCTTTTAAATTTTGTAATATCTACTCGTACATACAAATTTGCATAATTTATAAAAATCATAAAAATTTATCAGTCAATTTTGAGAAAAAATAAGTATTTATAATTATACATTATCTTGTCGTTTATATATCACCAAGATGGATATTTTCTTTTAACGGCCAGCACCCAAAAAATATACGCTTTGCGGGTTGCTAACTGAAGGAATACTACGAGTGTTTTATCTGTTAATTCTATGCGGATAATTAGAAAAATATGTAAGGTTTCAAAAGACAATAATCCTCAAACTGCAATCTTTTGAACTCCATATGAAATAGTACTTGAATTATAGGTAAAACGTTTAAAAAAAATTGCTTTCGCTGATTTTCAAACTGCAAATATTTTCGGGATGTACTTCATAGAATTTAAAAATTGCGGCTTGAGGATTTTTGTCTTTTGAAACATACGTTTTTCTAACTCCCCGTATAGCAGTGGGGTGCATTGCTCTATGACCAAAAGTAGGCTATGTGTAGTTTTTCAAGATCGGATATGAATCGTGGATTGAATATTTGAAAATCGTCATTATAATACCCATACAAGTACATTTGTTTTATGGTTCGGTTGTCATAGGGTTGGCACAGCTTTTAAGCCTTTATGAACTGCACACAACTGCCGTATAGAATTTATAGATTTGCGGTATTGCTTGAGTTAGCAACCTGTAATATAATGTTTAGGGTCATTTTTGAGTGCTGACCTTAATTCGATTTAATTTTAAATTCCACACTTAATATAATATACATCATGTACCTACATAATCATTTCCACGTGTTTTCTTTGTATATATATTATGTGTTAAAAAATATTGGTTATACTGTCACTGTATGACAAACATAAAACAATGTTTCTTTAAATTATGGGCTCAGGTCAAAATATGCCATTTCTCAGGAGAACAGTTGTCTTTCGATTTCGATTGTCCTTAATCGCCCATAAGTTGTACTAGTTTGTTTGGTTTTGTAAATCATTTGTGTAGCTTACCTATAAAAGGAACATTAATCATTATAATTATAACAAATAATTTATGGAACGTGGCTTGATGACACACTTCGCTCAAAACTATCATTATTTCTAGATTTGAAAAAAAATCACTATACATAAAAACGAATGGATGTCTGTCTGTCTGTCCTCGATTTTCTCGAAAATTACTAAACCGGCTTCGCTGAAAATAGTACAGTTTGTTCTTATTAATAATAATAATAATAATAGTGCCGGAAAAGTTTAGAGAGTAGTTTGAATGAAATCCAATATGAAAAACTGTTGCTAAAACGTTTTAAAATTAGTATGAAAAGCATAGAACCCGCCATGTTATATTGAGTTTAGCCCATAGATATACCACTCTGGTTAGCCACAGATTACATATTCAAAAGAAGACGGTTTGTTTGGGTAGAATATTTTCAAAGTGGAGAACACAAGTAGGTACCTAATTAAGAACTTTATTATTTAGATGTATTTTGAAAAAATAAATGTATGGAATGAAATAAAATATTCAAATTATTGTTTCTTTGTTTAGAGATGGTAATAGTCGTCACAACGCATTACTTTCGTTCTAAAATCAATTATGACACCCAAACGATAAGCAAGAATTCACAACTTCATAATTTATTACAAAAAAAATCGCGATCAAGGCCGGGTACACATCAGTTAGTTTTTTAATAAATACAAGCATTCCCGAGTTACAAATTACTTGGCAATATTTTAAAAACTCTACTCTACTACCATCAGTATAATCGAAAGATGTTTTGCTTGTGCAATGATACATTTTTGTTTTTGTGTATAACAGCCTACGTCTATTTACCATACATATGAACAGCAACAAAGTAACAAAAATACATTTCAAGCTAGTTAAAATGACATAAATTGAAAGAAATATTTGCATGTCTCTTAAAACCTTCGATGTTTATGTTGAAGATATTAAGTGATGTTTTATTTAGCTGCACCATACCATGTGTCATGCTGTACTGGGCCATCATGTTTGTTCTGCCATATGGTATACAATGCAGATCGTGGCGTCGCCCCTAGCAGAAGTTGTTTGGTACTTATAGCGCGTATCTGATGGACTTAGATAGGAGATGAATTGAACTCACGTCACATTTGTCAACCCAGCCACTAACCGGTGACACATTACGAATAGATTATAATGAAATCTTTTCTCCTTTATTTTTCAGATAAAAGAACGTCGTTTAAATAAACCAAGAGATAACCTCCGATGAAATTTGAAGACGGAACAAAATAAACTAGCACGTGACTCGTGAAAAGGAACAAGGGTTCCAAAAGGTTCCAGACTAGGTCCAGACTAAATACATCAATATGGGCCGGCTCCAATCCTGCTGCCGATGCGGCTCCCTGAAGACTGGAACGGTGGTCAGCGGCGTGGCTGGAATTCTGCTGTCCATTGTGGCCATAATCGTCATGTTCACCACCACAGTGGAGTTTAGGACCATCATAATCGATTGGCTGCCATCTTCAATAGGTTGGTATTTTATTGATTTAATGTTTGTCTGTCCGTGCGTTTTCTATGTGTATATCAATCAGTCTATCTGTATATTTATCTGCCTGCCCGTCTGTCTGTCTGTTTATGTGTATGTCTATCTATATGTCGTCCTGTCTGACTGACCATCTGCATTTCTTACCTGTATGCCTGTCTGTCTCCATTTATGACTGTCTAGCCACATGTATGTATGTCTGTTTCTCTTCCTATATGACTGTCTATCTTTATTTTAGCCTCTCTGTCTGTCTGTCTGTCTCTCTTCCTGTATGGGTGTCAATTTTTATTTCAACCTGTCTGTATGTCTGTCTGTCTATCTTTATTTTAGCCTCTCTGTCTGTCTGTCTGTCTCTCTTCCTGTATGGGTGTCAATTTTTATTTCAACCTGTCTGTATGTCTGTCTGTCTGTCTGTCTATCTGTATGTCTATCTGCCTGTCTATATGTATGTCTATTTGTATGTCTGTCTGTATATCCTGATATGTCTGTCTGTATGTATGTCTATCTCTCTGTCTATGTGTATGTCTATTTGTATGTCTGTCTGTATATGTTGATATGTCTGTCTGTATGTATGTCTATCTGTCTGTCTATACGTATGTCTATTTGTATGTCTGTCTGTATATGTTGATATGTCTGTCTGTATGTATGTCTATCTGTCTGTCTGTGTGTATGTCTATTCGTATTTAATAAGTCTAGTACTTGCCTGCATTTTGCAATGTTGAATCAAATTACTGGGAACAAAAGAATAGTGAGATTTTATTCCTATTAAAAGATAAACTAAAATATTCTTATATTACAATTAATTACCGTTTTGAGATGCTGTCGACTATTTTAAAATATTTGGATTTATTTATATCTACCTATAGACTGATAATATTTGACCTCCAAAAAATTTATGTTTTTAGTACATAAAAATATATTATTAGGTAGGCATTTATATTTTTAATTTATCACTATTCATATCAAAAAACAATAAACGTGTTTTTCCTTAAATTTATTTTGTTTTTTATTTGTTTTCAGTGAAAATAATCCTCACAATTAACTTGGCGATGACGATATTAATTTCAACACTTCTCATCATCGGGGCTTTAAAGGTAAATTATATGACTTCTTAATTAGTATGTCCCTTCCTTTCGGTGCTGTCAACTGAGTTGACATGTCTCTAATTATTTATATATCTATGTAAAAGTACTAAACAGTTGTTGGCAATATTTTAGGTGTTCCTCGGCAACACATTTATGTATTGGATAAAATAATTAAAATACGCGAAAAAAATAATTAATATGTACGTATGTTTGCGTGCGTTAATAACTTGCTTAGTTTTTTTAAGTGATACCACACAAGAGTCCCAACTATCTGGAATCAGTGAGACTATGGCATCCCCAATCGGGGTATGTTGTGAAGCTGGAGGTATTGAGAAAGGGAAGAAGATGGAGAATAAGGAAGGTGGGGAAGTATCTGGCTATTCAGATCTGGTCACGAAATACGGCTAAAGCCATTTCAAGCAACTTTTCGATTCTGAATTTATATGAATAAATTTTGAAATAACATAATTAAATCAAATAAAATTTACTTGCGCACGCCGGAGTCGCATAGCCAGAGATCGTAACCACTCAACCGCGGAGATCGTCGGAATAGTGCGGTAATCTCAGCGAGAGAGGAACGGGATTTCGCTCACCGTACAACGATGCACGGTCTTCAGTAGTAGCCGGCCGTCTGGCGACTGTAATTAACGTATCACGTATAACGTAGCTGAACAACAGCTTATTTATTCTATGTTACGATTTAATAAGTTTAAAATTATTATTTCAATATTAGGGAACATTGAGCAGCTAAAGTAGTTGTGCAAAGGATGGCAGGAGAATATTAGAAGGTTGAGAGAACCTGGCTCTTTAGATTCAGTCACTTAAAGTCATTTCAACAAGCTTTCAATTATTGAAATTGCTTACTTTACACTTGTAGTCAAAAGTTTCAAAATTGAAATCACTTCTATCACATTTGGGGCTTTTGGAATAGGCACTTTACAAACATCGCAATTTCGTTAATTGATTTCGTTTATTAGCATTACTATGCGACAAATAACCCACTTATAATGTTTTTAGTCAATATTTCTTGTTTTTCTTAAAACTAACCTGTCATTGGCTGGCTCAGTTCAGTCCTCCATCGCGACACAAGCAACATCTTCCGTTTACCGTGATGGTAGTAGGAGATTTTCAAATGTTGTCACGTTATTCATAACCTGGAAATGTTTGTCTTTCTTAAAATAAAATAAAACGATATTTTTAAAGCTATATTTGTTGAATGAAAGCTGTCCATCCGAGAGAACCGGAACCGCAGTTAACCAACAAGTATTTAAGCCTAAGGATAAGGACAATGTTTTATCCTTTAAAAGACCCCGATTTCGGTTCTGGCTACTTAAATTTAGTTACTTAACTTACTAAGCAAAAACCATTTCCAGCAACGTGTAACATTTCGATTCTGAATTGTGACCTCTCTCCGGGCTCCATTATATTCTGACCAGCACATTTAGTCGACGTGAACTGTTGTTTATTCATTGGCGATTTGCACTCATGATTGGAAACGACATTAGCGCTCTGATAAAGCTTCAAAAGTGTCGAAAATTTGGACAAAATTCGAATTGTTTTTTTTCCCTTAAATTGACTTATAAATCGAACTGCTGAATCACCTGTAATACAATTCAATTAAGACATTGGTTGTTTTCCATTGCAGCGAAACACGTTCCTGATGCTCCCCTGGGTGGTGCTGGGCCTGATGCTTGCAGTTGGTCTGCTGGTCAGCATCATCTACACAGCCACCGTGTTCTACCTGGCGAAAGACGTCTTCAATGGCACCCTCTGGCTGGTCTTCGGCATCATCTCAGTTAGTAAGTATACTTTGGTTGACATCTAATATCAAATAATCATATTTACCATAAATGAAAAACTAATATCCCGGTCGAAGGACTTGGCTAGATTCGGTCAAAGTTTGGAAGAGCAAACAAAAAGCAACACCCAAAAAATCTCTGTAAAATTCTTGTTAGAAGTCGATCCTCATGAAAATTGAGATAAAAAGTAGCTCCCAAAATCAAAAAGGTTGGAAACCCTTGAAATATATGATATCTATAATGTCGTACTTCGTACCGTTAATTAACGTCGAATCGACTACTACAAAACACAATTTTTTTTTTAATGCGTTTACAGATGTTTTTATTTTTTTTGTAATCTCATTCGACATGTACCTTACTAAAGATCGGTGCACCTTTTTCTGTCAACGGATTAACAGATTAACAACGTGTTCTAGCTTGCGCGTCGTCGAATCGACGATGTTTTATAATAACATCACTTTTCATAAATGTATTTTTCTATCGGGTATATAGTTTGATATTTTATTTATCTTTCGACATGATGTTCATGTTTCTGGTGACTTTTTTTCATATTTGGTATCAGCAAACATTATTTTCACAATACTGATTTTGTTCAAAAAAATTGTGTTTCTTTTTAACCCTTCCTTGTCGGTGTTATCAACTGGTTTGACATGTCTCTAATTATGTCAATATCTCTGTAAACATACTAAACGCATAGTTAATATTTTAGGTGTTCCTCAGCAATACATTTATGCATTGGAAATAATTAAAATGTATGAGTATTTACGAACCTTACAGAAAAAAAAATTATCGAAAAATCTGTAAAAGGATTTTTAATATATACTTATGTCTGCGTGCGTTGATAATTTGTTGTGCGGTAGTTATCGAGGGGGGTACGGGGTTTCGCTCACCGTGCCACGATGGGCGGTCTCCCGACTGAAATGGACGTATCATGGGTTTCACGCGTGGCCGTTGTTTTTTCGTCTTTTTCAGAACGTGTACACATTATTTTGCTTATGTACTATTAATAATATGATTTACACAGTAATAAATGTAAACTATTCGTTTTTATCCAACTAAAAAAATACTAAATACTAAATGTGTACCCTGTATACTGAGTGTACAGCACCGGAACTCAGGGGATTTTCTAACGTAAGGGAAGGGATGAAAGAAAGAAAAGTTTATTACAACATGAAAGGTTAAAACGTGACATGGTAAAAGAGTATAACATTTCTTAATTGTTATTAATTATTGTATTTTCTTTTTAGTTATCTACGTGTACATGTGGTGCGTGGTGTTCAGCTACTTCCAGGAGCTGCGGGACGACGAGAACAGAGGACGATATGCCAAGGCCCCCTACAAACGTTGAAGAACTTCACCAGATTCTCCATCGACACCGTCAATGATAGCAATATTTCTCCGAACAATGTTCATTAAGCAATATTTTAGAATAATATTTCTCCAATTAATGTTCGCTAAAGCAGTATTCCTCAATGTTCAAAGCATTATTTCTCCAATTAACGTTAATTATATTAATATTTTGAAGCAATATTCCACCAATCAATATTCAAAAATTGCTCCAAACAATTTTCATTGTGCAAAATATTTTAGAATAATATTTCTCCAGTCAATGTTCGAAATGTTGCACCAATCCATAGTTCAAAGCATTATTTCTCCAATTAACGTTCATTAAAGTAATATTTCAAGCAATGTTCCTCCGATACATATTCAACAATTAGATCGATCGATCAGTGTTCATTTGGGACAATATTTCTACAATCAAATTGCATGAAATATCAACCAAACATCGATGGCATGAAAGCAATATTTCTCCATTTAATGTTTATTAAAGCAATATTTTATTGTATCATTTATGTCACTTAGAATAATAGTGCAATAACTCCAATTTCATGGGAAAATCAGTTTACACCTCAGAAACGTTCAAAATTTATTAAAGCATAAGTCAAATACTGTTTTTTTTTCCATATTATATAGTACTTATTTCTAATTTTTCCATAAAAATGGAGTTACTCCACTATTATTCTAAGTGACACATTTCTTCAATCAATGATTATTAAAGCAATATTTTAGAGTATTATTTCTCCAAACAATGTTCATTGGCAATATTCCTCCGATCAATATTCAAAATATTGCTCCAATCGTTGATCATAAAAGCAAATAAATAAAAATTTCAATTAGTGTTCATCGAAGCAATATTTTGTCGTCTTTGCTTTAGGTTACTATGTATTTACTTTGCCCATTTGAAAAGTTACAAATTATTTATTTTTTTTAAGCAGAAAACCTGTCTTTTTGCCTTACGAAAATTAGTAGATCAACATAACTTTTTTCTTTTGTTCTTTCCATTATGAGAAGTATTAATATTTCTGTCAAGATAAAACTTGGCGCCATATTGTTTATTGCTTTTTGTTTCTTAATATTTAAAAATTATTGCTTTACAATCCATTTGTTTATTTCATATTGTTTTATAATTCACTGTTTACTTCGTTTCTTAAACAAAATTATTAAAAAAAAAACTTTGGCAAAAGACAAGTAGTAACCTCTAGTAACACATAAAAATTATGTAATTGCAATATTTCTCCAAGCGGTATTCATAGGATCAACATTTAATAGGAATTTTTTCAATATTTCTTCGGAAGTAATATTTTCCTGAGCAATATTTCTTCAGGCGAATTTTGTTCGAACAATATTACCTGTTTATTTAATAAACTGCCAAACGGTTTAGACCAATAACCTCATATTCTTATTAATATATTTAAGATTTCTTATTTAATCTTGCTCAGTCATCTTCAATATGCATGCATAGTTTTACAAATGTATATTTTTTTTATATCTACGTTTTTTTCTCAAATCTTTAACTTTGTTAAATCTTAATCTTTCTTTTTAACTTCAATTTAGGCGTGTTCAGAATCTCAATTATTCAAAACATTTTAAGCAATATAATGCGTTAGATTTTTGGATTCAACGATGTTTTCATAACTTTTTTTTTTCATTTCTCCATAGTCCATTAATATGTGTTTAAAAAATTGTTTTTATATCTAATTTAACATATTTTAAAACTTACCATACATTTGTGTATATTTTATACCGGGAAAAGATTTATTCCTTTTTTTATTAGATACTTTCACACTAA
This sequence comes from Halesus radiatus, assembly GCA_022606495.2. Taxonomy (NCBI): domain Eukaryota; kingdom Metazoa; phylum Arthropoda; class Insecta; order Trichoptera; family Limnephilidae; genus Halesus; species Halesus radiatus. The sequence continues at coordinate 101,496 of JAHDVE020009077.1, forward strand.
CTTATTCTTAAAACAACCACAAAACGATGCAATATTTTTAAGTATGTACCTCCCGAAAAACGATATTAATTACTTTTTATATTTTACAATTTACCCGTGTTTTATTTAGTTTTTCTTTATTAATCAAGTAATAATATCTTCGAAACATGGTGCCTTGTACTGTTTTATAAATTTGTACTGCCGTAATAATAATGTATTTTTGTTATATTAACAAGAAATAAAATCTTATTTATTTTAAAAAACGTGTATTTTTTTCCTAGGTACCTACCAATTTCCATTAATAGAATATTCGTATAGAACTGCGTATGTCTTTTCTAATGCCAACTGAAAATTCAAGGACATCCCAACAAACCAACATTACATTGCGTAGCATTAGTTTATAAGAGGTAATTTTAAACTGCACAAAAATACCATTTTTGTCTGTAGCCATTGCCCATTATATTGCAAACTTGTATAGTATAATATTATTGAATAAATATTATTTGCTAAATTATTACATGTCTATAATACTAATTATTGTAATAATGTTTGCACCAAGAAACGGGAATGTTCATTTTGACTTTGTACGGTCTATTAATTAATCATAACTCTACAAATATATTTATAAAGAATACAAAAAAATAATCGTGCTTTGAGAAAGGTAATGTTAGGAAGTTACTTTTTTACAGTTTCTCGGCACAGGAGGCCCTGGAGGAAATAATTTCCCACAGGGCCTATGTCATCGTTGGGTATACTGTGTGGAGGGTCTGTTAGAAGATAGGAAGGAGAGAACCTGGGTCTTGAGACCCATGTTGTAGGAGGGAGGAAACACAGAGGCCGGCAAATCATTCCACAGCCGAGCTGTTGAACACAAGAACGAGTCGTAGAAGCGACCCGTTCTCATGTGAAAATTTTCAACCGTGTACAACATGTTAGGCGCGCGTTTGGCGTGTTTTGACGCTAGTTCCTCAGATCATTTTCCATTGAAATACTGGTAGAACAAGAACAGCATTCCCGTCTGACGTCGGTGCTCCAAATATTGGAATCCATTTGTTAAGATAGGCAAATCTATCAAACGGACCGCCCGTTTCTCCACAGTCACAAGTTTTTTTCATATATTTTGGGATTCCCTACCAGAGGTGAGTGCCAAATTCTACATTTGCAATTTTTACAGGGTAAACAGTTTTATGTACTATAAATATCTGCGGGCTCTGTACAATACGCCCAGCTTCTGAAAGGCTAACTTTACTCTGGCTTCGATTGAGCCCCCATACCTGAGCTGGTCACTCAGGGTTACACCAAGAATATTAATGGAGGGCTTGTTGGGAAGATTACTTCCATAATTGGAGACTAGATTGTCATTTCGATCCCTTTTAGACGTAATTAGATATGATTGGGTCTTTGAAACATTAAATTCGGCGAGGTTATTCTTACCCCAAGAGGAAACCCTCTCGAGGTAACCGTACATTCTCTGCTTCAAAGCTCTCCTTGGAGTTTGTGTGCCCTTTGGGGGCTTGTCAAACAAAAAGCTATCGTGGACTGTACTATCATTCGCGTACGATGAATTGGTGCACATGTCAAGCGGTCATTGATGAGCAACAAAAACAAAAACAGCTACAGAACCGATCCCTGTACGACGCCAGTATTTATTGAATTCGAGGAAGAGATGAAATCGTCAGCAACCATCTGAATCGATATCTCCCTCAAAAAGTCGGCAATCCACATACACAAGGATACGGGAAGTTGGTTGGCAAGTCCTCGATGCCAAACCCGGTCAAAGGCCTTGGAAATGTCCAGCATAACCGTTTGAATCTCACCTTAACGTTCTAGGCACCGCCCCCAAATATGCATCACCTTCGCGAGAAGATCACCGCACGAGCGATTCCGCCGGGATCCGTATTATCCGGGTCATTAAAGTTTTTATTCTTCTCAAAGTATGTGAGCAGTTTATATTTGATCACACATTCCATCACCTTCGACAGAACTGATGTGATCGCTATGGGGCGGTAGTTGACCGGGTTGGAGCGGTCAACTTTCTTGAACGCATGCATAATAGTTTTTAAATTTACCGCTGTTTAAAATCATCGATAATTCCAAAGAAAATAATACAAACAGCTCATTGGTCAGTTAAACATCAAAATCAAGATGTGCATATTGGCAAACATGTCCATTCAACGACAGCTAAAACCAGTATACACATCTCGCTTTATTCTATTAAATTATTCCACGTTAGAAAGAAACACAGCTAAGGATTTCAATGAGAAACAGTGTTACCACTGTTACCAGCATAACCTAGCGGCCAATAAGGAAACTATTGTCATTTTGACGGAATACAATAAATAATATTCTTTCGTTGTAGGCTAATGTGGTCGCCTTTAAATACTTTTTCTTGCAAATATGAAGACCCGTTTGTGATCCCCAAGTGCTTAATTACTTTCACATCTCATTTTCCGGTAGTTTATACTGATATATTGATTGTTCTCGCATGATAACAAATTCTGTTTTGTTGTAAATACAATATGGCCGCTTTCTAATGACAGTGCGTCGACTTATCCTATTCTATGACGAACTAAGCACATAAAATGGAGCTTCGTGTTGGAAATAAATACAGGCTTGGCAGGAAAATCGGCTCAGGTTCCTTTGGGGATATTTATTTAGGTAAGAATAGCTTTTAAAAGCACATTTGTAAACAGTAAACAAAGTGTGTAATTTACATGAAAACCATGCATATTGTAACTATTAATACTAAAACGTTCCTAGCAAATGAATATGATATGGAGGCTAATCATTTGTAAACTTAGTGCACAATTTCTAATAAAGAATTTCCCTTGGCAATTTTCATAATAAAAGTATCTGACAGCAGCTTTTTCTCACGGAATTTTTTGCTTAATTCTTAATTATTGTATAACATTCTTGTCATTCTATCATTGCATGTGCTCTCCTGACAACTAATGCACCTTACATAAGAAATCATTTTCCATTGGGATTATCGGTAGATCGCAAGCGACAGTAATCAAAACTATGTATTTGCACACAGACAAAATTTATCAGTTTTCCAGTTTTTGGGACTTTTATATCCATTTTTAAACCTGTTGCAATCTTCATTGAATCTGGTACATAAACTTAGAGAATTTATTGGATCAGAAACCATTATACTGTGTTTATAAACATGGGAAAACCAATGAGAATTCTATTCCTAGAATGACTCATTTATTTCGCAAGATCAAGAAACTTAACCTGCCAATATTTTAAACATAATTCGAAGTAATAATTTTTTTTATCTGGTGTTGTAAAAAATCAACACCTAACTGTGACGCAGCATGAATCAAATTATTTATCCACATTCCAAGACATTTTGAACACATCAAACCCAAAATGATATCAGCTGGTGCCTGGTGGTCATGTACACTTAATGACTGTTTTCTCTGTTTCTATACAAACCTTCACATTATGACCATTTTTCTATAAACCCAAACGGTCATTAAGTATACATGGCTGCAACTAATACCGTCTTCACGGCATATTTTTGACATTGTGTACCTTTTTTTGGAAATTACAGATGAAAGCTAATGAACCGTTTTCCCGAAGATATATTTGAATTTAGAATACATTGCATTTATTTTTTTTTTATCCAAATTAGTGCCTACCCAAAGTCTTTGAGTGTAATATATGTAAAGGTGCGTGTAAGCGAACACTTTTTTATGACAATTTCTTGTCAGGCAAGATTGTAGTGTATTGCCTATTTTTGCCGACTTATTGCCCTATCTTGCCGGTGAGTTTGTTCGGCTCCCGATATTATGACAATATTGACCGGCCAATTCTATTTTTATTTTTTATATTAACTCCACACAAGAGGAAATCTATTTCCTTCTCTCTCTGTTACACATGTGCGTCTCTGTTCGCCACCTACCCGCTACCAAAACTGTCATAATTTAAAATGCGATTAATATTAATAAATGATTTCGGGATTTTGCTTCTAAGTTTATACAAGTTTGGTGGATTATTGCAGGAGATTGTGTTTTTGTGTTGTGAATTTGTCTTATGCATTTGGACTATACTCTTACGGCAATATTGACAGCCAATACTTTGCCCGGCAAGACAATATTGTTCAGCAATAGACAATTTATCTTGCTCGTTTACATTCACCTTAAAAACTATTCCAGTTACCATAGAATTATATAAAATAGAAGAGTCAGCTAATACAAACGGAGACTTGACACCGTATTCTATTTTGTTCGGGGGAGGTATGTGGTGCGGAGAGGGAACTCTTACAGACCATGCCGAACCTTGCCGAATGTCATGTGACAATTGCGTTTTAAATTTGAGGCCAAAAATTTATTCTTGCTTAATTAGCAGCAATTTTAATGATATAAATCACACTTTCCTCAAGAAAGTTACTTCGTCAACTTTACCTAACTCTGTGGGAACGTTTTTACTTTAGTTTCAGCTGTAAATCAGCATTTCAGGCAGTCTTTGGGCTACAAATGTATCGTATGTCCACAGCCGCTTTTAAGCAACTGTTTGTCCCATCCGATCTCTGGTCCCAGATTGCACCCACTAAGCGAAGCTACTTCAAATGTCTATTGTCATATCTGATTATATATATATATCTATAGTAGTTACCCAATTCACGGCATAGTACAAATTTCTTCTGGGTATTTTCCCAATATACAAATCTTGCAACAGAAATGTTGGGAACCATTACAACTGTTATATTTTTTCTATAATTTTTTTTTTCGTTTTTTCAGGAACTAGTATAGTAACTGGAGAAGAGGTGGCAATAAAATTAGAATGCCTCTCTGCCGCCCATCCCCAGCTGCACACGGAGAGCAAAATCTACCGGTACCTTCACGGGGGCGGTAAGTTGCAATGATAATATAGCTATGATGTAAATAAGACATTTCCTACCTGGAAAATGTCCATATCTCCATATTATTTGATTTTTTTTGAGTCAGCACTCAAAATGGAGCTAATCACCACCTTTCTAAATTTCGAATACAAGCAATACTACAACTGTTTATCTGTAATTCTATACATATATTTAGGGAAGTGTCGTAAGGTTTCCGGTGAATTAAATTCTTCATTATTGTTGCACTTTAAAAATCGGCATAGGCATTTATTTTCAAAGGTTTTACATAAAATTTCAGTTGATATTAATTAATAAAGAATTTATGAAACGTGGCAGATGCACAATGGACCTATTGCCCGAACTCACGGACTACGCCAACCGTTTCATGATCGATAATAAAATAAATAATTACTTTTTGCAGTCAGTCTCCCTGTTAGATGTAAATTTATTTTTTATTACTTTTCAGTTGGCATCCCACAATTAAAATGGTCGGGCTCCGAAGGAGACTACGAGGTAATGGTGATGGAACTCCTGGGCCCGTCTTTGGAAGACCTTTTCATGTACTGCTCGCGGCGTTTCTCGCTGAAGACGGTGCTGCTCCTCGCGGACCAGCTGATCTCCCGTATCGAGTATGTCCACGACAAGAACTTCATTCACCGAGACATCAAGCCCGACAACTTCCTCATGGGACTGGGCAAGAAGGGGAACCTGGTGTACATCATTGACTTTGGACTGGCCAAGAGATATCGCTATACTAAGACGCAACAACATATAGAATATAGGGAAAACAAGAATCTTACAGGTAATTTATATGGATAAAATCATCTCATCGTCCTTCATTTTCTCTGAATGTTCATATATACATTATCTTGTAGGTAATTTTATCCCGTGGTACTTATGTGGCTTTATTCCATTGCAGAATTTTCAATTCACCAAAGCATTTGGCAGTAAAGCACCTTCTAGACAGTTCTGTCCTGTGGTACTTACACCATTGACAATGCGCAGCGGAATTGTAGTGACACACTCCGAATGCATCTTCTTTAGTATTTGCCTCATCGTTGAGGATTGTGACCCCAATGGCAATTTCCCCGGTGAACAAGGCTCCTCCGCTCGTGGTCCTGCACTGCGTAGCATTACAAAGGCCTCTGATATTTGATTAGTCCAACTGAATACCCCAGATTGACAATACGCTCAGCTTCTGACATCTGATGGCAACATGCTACACCACCGTCTTTAGCGGACCAGGATGTACGAATTGGATTTTTTTCATTCATTTTAATAGATTTTCTGTGAAATATATTCAAAAATAATTTATAGAAATTGAAAAATCATAAAATAAATATTAGGTAACCTACATATGACTACTGCTTTTTTGCTCATACATGAAAAAATACTAAAGAGACTTAGGTTTGTACCAACCAGTTGTGGGTCTCGCCACTCGCTCTCCATCTCGTAGTTTCGAAAGGGAATAAAATACTTATTTCATCATTGTGAGACTTCTTTTGGCTTAACATATCACAATTTAACTAAATATTAGGTAACCTACATATGACTACTGCTTTTTTGCTCATACATGAAAAAATACTAAAGAGACTTAGGTTTGTACCAACCAGTTGTGGGTCTCGCCACTCGCTCTCCATCTCGTAGTTTCGAAAGGGAATAAAATACTTATTTCATCATTGTGAGACTTCTTTTGGCTTAACATATCACAATTTAACCTATTTGATCGGTAATATTCCTCTGCTTCTCCTGCCTTCCACTTTGCCACGGTGACCATGAGTGTCTCAAGGTTTGGGTGCATAACGAGTGCTGCTATGGCCTCCTTAATGCGATACATTAATAGCAGAACTCAAAAGACACCTTTTCCGTGCTCTTTAATAATGCTGCTGAGCTACTGTTATATTTGGTTACTTTATATGACATTATCTACCTATCTGTTGCATTTCTTTTAGTATGGCATATGGTTTATTGCACATACCACACGACAGCACCGAAATCAATACTAATTTTTAACCATAATATCAATCTATCCAGGTACCGCGCGCTACGCCTCTGTCAACACGCATCTGGGCATCGAGCAATCGCGGCGAGATGACCTGGAGTCTCTGGGCTACGTGCTGATGTACTTCAACCGCGGCTCTCTGCCGTGGCAGGGCCTGAAGGCGGCCAACAAGCGCCAGAAGTACGAGTGCATCTCTGAGAGCAAGCTGTCGGCGCCCATCGAGGAGCTGTGCAAGGTATGATGTAATAACCAATTCTTTGATAACCTGAAATCGCTGGGCTATGTGCTGCAATCCAAGCTATGTCTTCTTTTAGCACAGGCTAGCGGTTTACGAGTGAATGTGAAATTTAGATTTAGCTCTCGGGAATTGAGTGCAAACACAGATATCAGGTCTTCTTTACTCATTCCCTCGTTGCCAATGAATATCAACCCAATTGCCCTGATAAACAGACTTTTCCACTCGCGTTGCATGTAGAGCTGTGGACACTCACGTTCCGGACGCCTGTTATACTTGATGAGTCCAACGAATCGATGATGTTGTGTTCCTCATTTCCTCTAATTGTAATGATACTTTTTATTGATATTAGGAATTCAAGGCTAGATGAATTAAAGTTGCTGTTTTAGACTTTTACTGTTTATATTGATATTACAAATTATTTATTAAATTCTATATGATACATGTGCCCTGGATCTTATTACGGGTCCAAACACGTGTAACATAATATAATGCGAATCGTATGGACGGAACACAATCTCGACGTCAGAAAATATCTTTTCATTACATGATACAGTACGTTACACATTACACGCGTTTGGTCCGGGGATTACCGTTCTGCCACAAAGGTTGTAATTGTATAACCTTTTTTGGTTATTTTTACCCAAGCACCGATTTACTCAATACTCATTCAACAATCCATCTTCTCTTTGCTGAAACCTGTGTACTTACCTATCTTCCAGGGCTACCCGATAGAGTTCTGCAAGTACCTGCACATCTGCCGGCACATGACCTTCACGGAAAGACCCGACTATGCTGGCCTCAGGCAGCTCTTCCGGAACCTCTTCCACCAGCAGGGCTTCAAATATGACTACGTCTTTGATTGGAACATGCTGAAGTTCGGTAAGCGGCAACCCTCTTATTTCATTCCATAAAAAAATCTATTACTATTCTATTCTCCCTGGTAAAAGACCACCAATTAGAATTGAAACATTGCTGGAAATGGCTTTAGTAGTGTTTGGTGACTATATCTGAATAGCCAGATACTTCCCAACCTACCTCTCCCCCCACTTCCTTCAGTCTCACAACATACCCCATTTGGAGATGCCATAGTCCCATTGGTTCCGGGCAGTTAGGAGCAGTTGAGGTTCTCGTGTGGTATTCACATTACTTTTTTAAATTTGAACTTTGGGCAACACCATTGATATCTGAACTCTTGGTACTGCTGAATAGTCTGTCTCTGGTCTGACTAGTCTCAAGTACTTTGTAATTAGTTTTAGTTTGCAATTTAATATTTTTACCGAGTGTCCAATGAATACATCAGAACCATTAATTTCATGTTGACATCATAATTTAATGAGTGTATCTGTCTCCCCAGGTGGAATGTCCCGCAAGGACGGCTCCAGCGCCGCAGTGGGCCCTGCGGGAGTCCCTGGCCAGCAGCCCCCGCCCGCCCAGCCGCCCTCAGCGCAGAGGACCTCCCGCCGCCTGCAGCAGGCCGAACCCACCGACTCTACCAACCGTAAGCCCCCCCCCCCCCCTAACTGTCACACTCAATTTCACGCACTAACTGCAAACGCCCTGTCACTTCACATTCACGCACTATCTGTAAACTCCCTGTCTCACTTCACTTTCACACACTCAATGCAAAATCCCTGTCACACCTCACTTTCATGCACTAACTGCAAACTCCCTGTCGCACTTAACTTTCACGCACTAACTGCAAAGTCAAACATTCCAAGGTGAACCCAAAATTAACCAGATTTCTCTTTTGGAGGGCAGGCCCTTTCCAATACAAATTTACACCCACTACGCGAGAGTTCTATAACCCCCTCTACATCGGCATACCAGCAGACACTGCTGTGAAAAACCGCGGTCCACTTCAGTTTTTTTTGTTCTCAGGCTCTTTTCAAATGTTCACCATTTTTTTTAATGGCTGATTTTCAGTAAAAATGCTGAGCAGTTTAATTTTTCATCCTGCATAAACGATTATAATGATACAAACAGCTTACTGAGTAAAACCCAAGTTGTTTTCTGTTGTTCATCAGGAAACGAACAAAACTTCTGTCATCCAAATTAATCCATTACTCTACATAACTTAACCTCTTGGAGAGTGAGCTGTAAACAAAACTGTATCCTAGGAGTGAGTATTTTGAGTGACATTATTAGGAACTGTCCATAGATGGCAGTACAATCCATATTTCATGAATACGTCACTTAGGGCTCGAATAATATACCGAAATGTAAAAAAACAGCCGTACTACTCGGAGAGTATTTTGCTTTATCTGTAATGTTACGCCCATACTCGCCCATACTAGTGGTTAATATTAACTATGACCAAAGAATGTGTTTCTCAGAATATTCTGTTTGTCGGATGTGTTTTTGATAATCTTGATTTTACTGTGAAAATCGATTGGCGTTTTATACAGACAAGTACAACTTGGCGTAATATGCAGGAAATTTTATTCAAATGGTACAAAAAAATTTCATTATTATGGCAACCACCAAGCTACTAACTTTGTCTTTGAAATTTGTCCTTCACATTCAAGTTTTTTCACATTTGAGTTTGACTTTTTTTTTTTTTTATATGAATACCGCGCACAAGAGTTCCAACTGCTCCCAACCGTTTGGAGCCAGTGAGACTATGGCATTCCCAATTGTGGAATGTTGTGAGGCTGAAGGTGTTGGGGAGGGGAAGGAGAAGGAGAAAGGGAAGAGGAAGGTGGGGAAATACCTGGCTATTCAGATCTGGTCACCAAACATGGTTAAAAGCCATTTCAAGCAACGTTTCAATTCTGAATGGTGGTCTTTCACCAGGGCGATACTGAGAGTATCTTCCACTCTGAACTGTTTGTTTTAAACAAACGTTAACATTAACGTTAACTTGACTGTTTGTTTTAAACAAACGTTAACAGGGGAAGACAACATAACTCAATTTTTCTAATAAATTACTATTTTGAGGCATAAATTTAAAAATATGTAAAAATCGCTTTTCCATATAATAGTTATTTTCCTTGCAAAGCACAAAATAATAAAAAAAAGTTTAAACATAAGATCGTCTTAAAATTTTGGTTAATGTTAAAAATATGCACTTGGAGCATTGTTCTTTTTTTAACTTAATCTCGTTTTCCTAGAGCCATCTTGGTGTTGCCATTTAAAACCTTTTAAACGATCGCAGCGCCCTCAATTTTTGCATACTGTTGAATATCATATGCTTACATAGCCATTTTGTTCAGATTATTGAAATTGTCAAGTGTAATCTTTAGCTTTATATAAGTATCCCTTATTTCGCAGGTTTTTCTCGAAGAACAACGGGCATCAAGAAGCCTCAAGTAATTACAGCACAGAAGAAATAATATCTACAGTTAAGAACGTAACTTAAAAGTGTGGCGGTGGAAATTACGATGTTCTCCTTCCGGAAATTTGGAAACTCTGTGCAGACGGACATAATATTTTGTACCCGAGTTGTCAAAAGCCTCTATGTTTGTATTTTAAATGAAACAAGTTAATAGTTTTAATGTGTGTTTATTGATTTAAGTGGTGGACGCCATTGGGAGATGTATTTGGTTACATAAAAGCATTATGTAATATCTTTTCAATGATGTATGTATTTACGTTGTTTATAATTAATGGGGAGAGGAACCTCCAAGAGGGATTATTTATTAATTTGAAATAATGATTATGTTGCATATTATGCGATACTGATAATGTTTTTAATTTTTTTTTAATTTACAGAGATTTAATATTTATCAAAAATCAATTGAGAAATATGTTATTTTCCGACTATCCCACGTAAGGATGCTTTACAAAATATTAAAAATATTTTTTTTAAAGTGGGGAAAAATAATTGCACAATCCTTTCCCGTTATGTTTTTTTTTTAATAAACTGAAAAAACGAATGTGAACCCTATTCTTTGTTTTTTTTTAAATTTCTTGACCTTTTGAAGAAAAACCTTCTAATTATTTTTTGAGGATATTCAACTTATTGAGCCTATTTAATTTTCAAATACAGTAAAACCCCTATTTTACGTTTTGATGAAAAAAAAAACAATTTATTTTTTTTAAATAATCTTTGTTAATTTTCGGTTGAAAAAACAATACATATTTTATTTTTATAAAAAAAATCATGTAGGTAGATTAGTTTAGTATTGAAAAAAACATTTAATTTTTTTTTATTAAAAAATCATATTTGTTGAATTTTTTTGTGTTGAAAAAATATTTCATATATTATTAAAAAAATCATGTAGATTAATTATTAGTTTGTTTAATTTTTTTTTCTCTAATTCTTTTTCAATTGTATGAATACATTTAAAAGTTTCGTTTTGAACGCCACAAATGTGACAACTGCGCCGGCGCATTGTCATGTGCGCGTCCAATCACGGCACAGATAGCTAATATTGAAAGTGGGCGGCCAATCACGGCGTTTCGCGCCGTACGGCCGACCAATCACAGCACGACAGATAAACATGTGTCTTCTCGCACTCGTAAATCACACATTTTGAATATTTTCGACGTAAATTGCGGGAAAAAAACGTAAAAATCGGGTAATAAATGTACTAAAATACATCGGGACTGAAATAATAACACGTAATTGGCGGGAAAACGTTAAATCTGGGGACGTAAAATACGGGTTTCACTGTATATGTAATAAATATTTTTCGCTTTAAAAACATGATGATTTTTGCAGTGGCGTCTCGTGACTTTTGAGTGAGCTAGAGTGCTATGATTGAAAAATACGGCGTTATTGATGTTGTTGCAGTGCCCTATCTACCATCTAAATCTCCATACAAAAATTGAAATTTTGAAACAATGAAAATCATTTTCGGCTTCAACAACATCAGTAACGTTGTATTTTTCAATCTTAGCACTCTAGCTCACTCAAAAGTCACGAGCCGCCACTGGATGATTGTATTGCCTGGTAATATTACCATTATTTTGAATTAATGAATAATACCTCTCCGACGTCCCTCTCTGCTTAACCGATGATCAAAATGTTTTCAAAACATAATTTATTCAATTTTAAATTGTTAAACATGCTACCATTGCAAATGTCTAATTGTTTGATAATAGTAACGTATTTGTCATGTCAAATTGTTGATAAATACTGTACTAATGGTTTATTATATGGAAAAAATAACTGCACAGAATGCTTTTAAAATGTTTACAGATTGTGTAGGATTTTTTTTCCTTATTTTATTGCATTGAAAATGGACAATGTCCTAATCTAATAACTGTTTACAATTTCTTTTTTCTTGAATAGTGTTATTTATTTCAAGATCATAAAGAGATGTTTGTGGTGTGCCCGTTTATGATGATTGGATTTGAATCTGGGCATAAATATGTAGGTCGTAAATCAATGCTTTGATTTAAAACTTGATGTGTTTTTTGTCTTGTTCGAACTTCAAACAAATGGCTTTACATCTGCCGTAAAATCATTAAGGGTATATTCACATCTACCAGCACCGCGCAGTGCAGAACAGTACAGTGCAGGAACAGCACCGACGTGAGTATTCATATTACACTGTGCAGCACAGCACAGACGCGAGTACTGCTGGCAACTTAGTGTTATTATCAGCCACAACATGTTTCAGGATTTTATAATCCTATTCCCATATTTATTATTATTTTATAACCTGTATTCCCTGACCAATTCAATCATTTTTTCATTGTCTATCTTCTTGGTTTAAGCAATATCTATTGATACCAAGTGACGGTGACGCCAAGATGGCGGTGCTAACTGTGATGTGTTCAAACTAACTGCGCAGACGTTACCAGCAGCCACCAGCACTGTCAAATTATTCTAGCCGACAATCTCGGCCGGTACTGGCCTGTGCATGCGCAGATATGTTACGCTTATGTATGCTGTAATATCAATGTGTTCATAGACAATGTAAGCAACTAATGTTGTCGTCCCTGCACTGTTCTGCACTGCGCGGTGCTGGTAGATGTGAATAGACCTTAATCTTTTGTTAAATAATTAATGTAACATGACAGTGGAAAAATAATCTTCACTAGTATTTTTGTGTACGATAAGTTCTTTCCAACAATCTGAGTGAAATTTTATTAAAATATTCATAATTTTGTCTAAAATGTGAATCCATCTCCGTGTAAGTCATATTTAGTCAATTTTCAGAAGAAAATCAAAAATGCATTAAGATGCACTGTTTTTTATTTTGTCTGCTTATTTTTTTTAAAACTTCAAAAATAATCTGTATATATGAAGCGGTAAAAGCTCTTGAATAGTGAGTGAGCTCTGATGTCAAATAAATAAATGTTGTCTGTACTGTTTCGTAACATAGTAATTGTTTTCAGCTCGTAATGTTATTTTTATCATGTACTATGACACTTCAGTTTAACTGTCAAAAAATAAACAAGAAATATTTTTTGTTTAACTTTTAGTGTGCGGAAATTAACCATCGGATAAGAAGAATTTGTATCTGTTGAACGCCGGCATATGTCAAAAAATCCTTCCTCTGAATATAATCAAATACTCTTAAATGACAATACGCGCAGCTCCCGATATTTGATGGCAACGTGCTACACTAGCACCCCTAGCATTGCACATTGGCGGAATTGGTTTTTCATTCATTTGAATAGATTGACTGTGAAATATATTCTTAATAAATTATAGAAATCGAAAATTCATTAAATAAATATTAGGTTACCTGCATATCACTTTACTGCTCTTTTGCTCATAAATGAAAAAATATTAACGAGGCTATTAGCTTTGTACTAACAGTTATAAGCCTCGCCGCTCAACGCTTGCGCTCGGTCTGGTGGTTTAAAAGGGGAATAAATTACTTATTTAATAAGTTATGAGTGATTTTCTTTATTTTCTTGTTTTTAGACTTCTTTGGCTTAACATATCACAATTCTTATAATTTTATTTATTTATGAGGACATATAAATATTTATATCTATTTTAAGCTTATGTAAATAAAATAAAAGTTTCTATGATTTATTCAGAATATCGACCCCTCCTACGTAATAATAATAATAATAATCGGATGATTTTTATAGCGCCGTTTTTGTGAAAAATCACCTCAAGGGCGCTGTACAAATCAAAACGTTAAGTATCGTAACTTCATAATCGGAAGTTTACGGACCTTCATTGTCAATTACTTCTCAAATTTGGTGCAAAACGATCAAAAGCTCAACTTACACCGAGCTTCTGACTCTTTAAACCACTCTCTTGTAAATTTCCGATTTTGAAGTGACAATACTTCACGTAGGAGAGGGGTCGATATATTTCACAGAAAATCGATTAAAATGCATGAAAAACACCAATTTCGCAAACGCATGCCGCTAGGGGCGCTAGTGTACCACGTTCCCATCTCAATATATGGAAAATGTCAGAACCTGCGTGTGTTATATATATTTCTACGGTATTTGATAGCTATTCTCAGGAAACTGCTTGATGGATTACTTGCAATTTTTATTTTAAAAAAAACTACAATTTACAGAAATATCATTTTGCAAAAAACAAGTGACTTATTACGAAAATAGACTCGGCCAGTGCACCAAAACGAGTTTATTACAGAATGACTTATGCGGTGGTGGATTGACGAGTATGATGGATAAACTCCCCTGTGCAAAACATATATTACCTCAGTCCGTATAATTATGCACTACGTACATATTCATACTCGTATATTGATCATTCAGTTCATTTAGTCAGACATCTCCGAATACAAAGTTTTGAGATGATGAGGAAAGCAATATTCTAATGGTCACCACAAATCAAATATTATTGCTATGTGCCTGTGATTTTGTACCATGGCATAAATCGTTGTTAAAAAGAACGACATGTGCGAAAATCGCGATTTTGAATTAAAAATGCAGTAATGTTTTAAAAAAACACCACTATATTGCAATTGTTTGATAGTTAACAAATATGTGAAATTTCGTCAAAACTTGAGACACCGTTTTCTCAAAACATGAGAAACGCAGATATCTTTCTTTTGCGTTACATGAGCGAAATAATATGGTCCCTGCTCTTGAAGTGATTTTTCACAAAAATGGCGCCATACCAATTATCCTATTATGTCACACTTTAAAATGTCCTACTAGTGACCCAGATAACATCAAGACTTTGTCTGATTCTTTACAGGTGTATCGGCATTGTAAATTGTTTGAATGCATTTATGAGTAATCTGAGTATTAAACCCGATAGAGGGTACACTTTCACATGTAACTGTACATTTAACTCTAATTTCGTATTTTTGGATTTGTCTGACTAATGAACTGGACAATCAACATACTGCTATGGGCTATACATATATATCAACGCCTCAGTTCTAAAGTGTAACAAAAGTGTATTTTTGAGTTAATTAGGAAACAAGATTTTGGCGGGTTTAATCTAGTACTGTGCATCTAATATTTGTAGATTTTAATTAAATTCAAAGATTTTTTTTAAATATGTAATATAAACATTATATCATTTTTTTCTAATGATAATGGATTTGTATAGATTTTCATAGTTTTTACAGTTTGAATCTAAAATAATAGTGATATTTCTGATTTTGTGTAGGTACGGTGGGGATTTATAATTGTTAAACATACTATGAAACTGGTAAATATAAAATAAAAAACATTCATGTCATTCTAAAGAATAATATATTATATAACCACTGACATTCTAAAAGAACCGCACTTGTTACATATTGGAACGGACATCTGTATTCTAGGCATTTCCTCATACTCGACTCAAAACTGCAATTTTTTGAGTTGTTACACTTTGGCACTGAGGCTTCGATATGTATTTGCATGTATTAATAGAAATGTTTGTTTTGACTTTATGTAACTATCGGCAATCTTAATGGCTATCTCTCCATAAATTTATGAAAATATCTCTGGTCAAAAATGTTATATGATTTTAAATAGATATATTATATTTATTTTGTAACTTTATTATTTAGTTATATCGGGTAAACAATTAAAACTTAAGGAGAATCTTGCTTTTGCCTCGGCTGAATTTAGCTGGGAAATGTATGTACATATTTATGTTATATTTAATTTAAGCATTGCAGTTTTGATTTAAAGTTAGGAAATATTTTAATTATTTTAAGTAAAATGCATTATTAAATTTATTTTAAGTTGTAGAGGTTAGACAAATGTGTAAAGGGCTATATTGTATTATTATTTCTTATTTTGGTATCAAGGTATACCAATTTTTCTTGTGAATTTTTCCTCGATTTGTGCAATTTTCGAATGTATGATATTAATTTTATGTTTTTTTTTTCTTTGTAGTACCTAACTATTATTTTCTTTAATGAAAATGCCACCTAATGTATATTTTTTCCCCTTTAAAAATACACATTGTAGTTCAGCAATAAGCAAAAGACAGTTCCCCAGTGTTGTCTGGAATGAAGCTAGTGTCAAGGCGCCAACAAGCGCTAGCGAACTACTAATAAACCACACCCTTTCTGTGCACGATGAGAGACATGCATCTGCGTGCCTTCTTTTGCTTGCAGACTAGCTATAATGACAAAATACAAAACAAAAATCCAAATCTATTGCTCCTTGTTCTTCATCAGCCTTCTGATGTCCAGCTTTGACGATAGGTCTGCCTCAAATGTTTCCGTGTTTTCCAATTCTAGGCGGCCATCACCCATATCTGATGTTGGAAATTTTCCTATACCCTAACAAAAACGTTGATGCAGTGGCCACACATGCGTTTTAGTGAAACTTCATGGATCATATGTGAAAGCCGCGTGCATCAGGTTAATTTTCCCGCCTCAAAAGTTCATCACTCCAAGAACTTAATTCTAAAGTATTGCAAATGAATCAGCCAAATAGGTTTTTTCTTGTTCATTTTTAAATACAACATTTGAATTAGGGGCGTCTCACACAATTGTGATTCAAAGCTTACACAAAATTTACTACTTTTTTAACTGTTTCACTTTTAAAATGTTCAGCAGATTTCTCCGATGCAACTAATAGACCAGTCAGTGACTGAGTTGGCATCATGTCTGGGTCAAGCAACATCTCCTGCTTATTGTGATGATAGTAGGAGATTTTCAAATATTGTCAGGTTATTTGTAACCTGCTAGTGTTTGTCTTTCTTTACAAATAAAAACTGGGTCATATATTCTAAAACAGATAAGCTTTAAATGCTTTGAGTTCTTGCAAATATCTTTGCAAAATGTGTACAAAAGTTTAATATTAATCTGTTCTGTTTATGAGTATAAACAAAACCTTATTTTTAACTGTAGTTTGAAGGGTAAAAGTTATCTTTATTATATATGTGTGTAATATACATGGAATATTTTCACTTATGTATATTTGTTGGTTTGTTAGTTATTCAACCCTCTTAATGTTTTCTACAACACAAATGAATGTACTGCAACATGGAAATTCCAGAAAACAGTCAATGTTTCGAAAGCAACAAATTTAAAATGATCGAAATTCTACGTGCTTATAATGTGAATGTTTTTTTTTTGCTTTGATATCTTTCTGAAATAATATAAAAAAACTCTCTAAATTCTGGCACAACAAATTACACTGCATAATTTTCTTGCATTGCAATTGGTGGTATTGCTGGGGTTAAAGATTGTCTCCCCAAAAGCATATGGGCATTTTGTCGATTTCGACAGTTTGGAGTTATGAATGCAGTTTGCTTCGTCATTTGTTAATTTATAAGAAAACTGTATTTCAACCTTTAAGGAATATATGACATGAAGTCTAAACTTCATTTCAAAATAATGTACAAATGATTTTTTTCACTACGCAAACAGTTGAAACGTGTTGTACTCAAAAGTCAATTTTTGCAGTAGTGCCCTGTTACTTTTGGGGCGACGATATATGCAAGGGTGATCTACAGACAACAGTAATTAAATATTGAATTAAAAAATAACAGTACCTTTAACCGTGCTTTATGATTACTAACAAATGTACTACGTACATATTGCACGGAGAGCAAACTATCAAAACCTCTTGCAAAAATAGTGTGTGACAACCGAAGAAAATTGCCATATTAATTAGGTAAGAACTTTCGATTTGTGAAATTCAATTTAGTCAGACAGGCAGCTGCAACCGGACTTTCATATTATAAATTCAAATTTACTACAAATAATATTGTGTGTGATTATGCAGGGTAGTTGTTTATTTAATTATAATTGATAATTATTAAAAATAATTCAACACATCCACTATTTGTATCAATTTATTATTACACTCTTTTTTCCTAACCCTTGTGGGTAGGGGATAATGCACTATCTGGTATCCCCATCGTAGCTTTGGGTATGCATAAATGTATGGAAAATGCGTTTTTTCTACCTCGAGTTAACATCGTCAGATGAAAGATTCTAACAACATGCATGACATGCGTTTTAAGCACAGTGTAGCATTAATACGAACTTTCAATATCAGCACCATTTTCAAATGTATGTCCTACTTTTAATATAACGCCTTCACATCACAGCAAGAGCATTGTAATATTGAAAAGATGTTTTTTACGCTTAGGCATAATAAAACTATAAGCGTTTTGGTGAAAATTGAATTGCGTATTAATGTTTTGGTAAGAATTTAAGCTGCCAACACGGGCTGTTGATTAAATATTCTTTAATCCGTTTTATAAGATAAGTAAACCAATTATCACAACACTCGGATTTAAATGTCTTTCTCGGTTGTTACTGTTGATATCAAAAATTACAATGGTAAATTATATAATGAACTGGTCAAATATATAAAAAATGATAATTGATGACAATGCATGTCTTTTTAAATGAACAAACTTTAAAAAATTAGTTCATCATTTTAATAATGTTTCCTAATTGTTTTTTTTTATGTTGTGTAATCGGTTTTATTCATCTATTCAGAATAAACAAGCTCGATTAAGCTCCTCGCTTATCGACCACTTCGCTCACGACTTAAGTCGTAGGAACGAAACTCGGCTGTTAAGTGAGGAGTACCTGTACTGTACAAAATACATAGTAAATCTTTTTTTTGTTATGCATAATTTATAAGTTAGTATTCAAATACGACGTGTTCAGGCAAAAATCACCAACCCTAAAAACACAATTTTAAAGAAATTCGTTTGAAACAGGAAAATTCAGATTTTTATGATTTTCAAGATTAGCCTGCAGGTGAAAGTTTTCCCAATCCCCTTCCACTATTCTCAGTTCTGTCCTTAACGCCAAGGGCCAGTTTTTTCACCGATATTCAAATATAAAATTGTCATCAAGGTGCCAATTTTTTTTTTTTTTTAATATTTTAATGTTAGGTTAGGTTTTTGGGCTAGTTTTTTTTTCATACTTTTAATGACTTTTCACAAGTGTGCCGATTCATATATATGTTGAATTATCATGGAATCCTTTGTATGATATCCAATTTTTTCATGACATTCTTGGAGGCAGCTGTAGATAATAGAAACAAAGAAAATAGGCTATGAAACTGCGCACTCAAAAGTGTCGCCAACATCGTTCACCCAAACTTCTGCAAATCGCATCTACGTAGAACAGCGCCCCACCATTGTTTTTTTACCTACACACTAGACGCATAAGTTTCATTGGCTCCGTCACTTTAATATAGTGGTGGGTGAAGCGGCTTGGTTTAGAGAGCCGGATCACTAAATCAGGTCTTTGTAGTGTACCGGTTCGGTGATCCGGCTCGATTGAACGACAGTTCGTGTCCTCCCGCACCATGCCCTCTCCCTCGCTCCCTTGGCCCTCCTAAAGACGTCCTTAATACGCTCTTACATGATACTTTTTTCGTCCAGTTTTCATGTGGATTGTCTTTACAGAGAGCTGAGTTAGTGATCCGGCTCACTAAACCGAGTCGCTTCGCCCACCACTACTTTAATAGTCTGTCCAATTTAGTCATAGCTATATTCACCATACTAATTTCAGTCCTGATGTATTGAATACACATACTAATCTAAATTTTCCTTTTAATAGTTTTTGAGGTTGATGTAATTGGCCGAATGCGGGGGTGATGTGCATTGTGTGTTTGGTTAAACCAAATTGCAACAATTAACAATATAATCTTTAAATTTTCGGTTTTTGCATTAAAACAAATTATGTACTTTAAAAGGAATTCGGTAAAATAAGTTTAAATGTTATGAATTTGTCTATTTTAAAATAAAAGTACGAGTATGTATTCATAGTTATATTATATTGTACATTCATTGATAAGTTGGCTTATATCATAATATGATTATTATTGTTTACTTAGAAAATAGCTGTTATTGTAAATAACTATATATGTATACCTACTGCAAAAGTTATTACATTATATTGTTCATTGTGCCTAAAAAGTATATGTTTGTTTACTGATGAATACAATGTCTTGGTGAATGCAATCAATAATGTGATTCGGTCTGTCTGCGCTTTACTCGTTTTGCATACAAACACTTTCTTCCGTTTTCTCTGACCATATGTATGTAATGTGTAAATTTAAAATAGGTAATGTATGAACTAATAAACTGTTCAATCAGTTTCCCTCCATAAACAATCTGTCAAAACCTAAGCCTCTGCTTTTGTTTGTTATACTTCAAAATTGGAACACGTTCAAATTATTTTCTTCGAGTCAGTTAGGTACCTAATATGCTTTTATATGGTTGGTGCTTACCCGATTTCTGTTATATTACATTATGAGTCGTGGAGTTGTAGTCTGCTCTGAAAATTTTTGCTGGGTTTGGATACATTCCCAAAAAGTGTTTGATATATACATTGCAAGTAAATTATATTAATATTTATCGCTGAATATCAAAAGGATAATGTGTTATTAGATATTATTATTTAGATATTGATATAAAATGTAGATTCTTTTTATATTCAAAGAGTTTCAATCCAGATTTCCAAATTGCCAGAGCGAGTTTTGCAACTCCACTACTCAAATGTAAGCAAAGAAAATAAGAAATATTTATTGTCTGTGTGGAAAAATATGGGGAATGTGTTTGTTCAATTCACTAGAATAATTATTTTATTGAAATTTTGCAGCTGTCATTTTTCAATTTATATGTATTATTTGATTAACACGCAACTCGAAAAAATTTATGTTTTGGGTTCTACGAACCTGACTGTCTGTTGATTTTTTCTGTGTCGAATAATGTTCAGAATCTCTGTACAATACATCAAATAAAAATATTGTATCATATATAAAAGTATCGTTAAATTATTTATTCAATATTTTTATCTGCACAATAGTTGCAACATTTGATAAAATACAATAAGTGAAAATAAAATTATGTGTTACTTAAATTATTAACAACATTTAATTGGCTCATTTAAAAGCATCGCAATTAATTGTTTAATTGCCAAGCATACATTAAAAGTATGTTTGTTACGATTGTTAACCATCTTTCAAAAAATATAGCTTTGTTTTGTTCAAAGTAAAAAATATAATTTAAAGTTAAAATGTTAGGTTTCGGTTAAGAAAGATATTGTTGTAATTACAAAAGGTTGTATGTTTGAAATCTCTCTTTTGTAACAGATTAATATATCGTCAGTTCAATGCCAAAGTCGCGAATCTGCAAAAGCATATTTTCGAGATACTGATGTTTGAGGTACTTGAATTGGTATTAAAAAACGATTTATGTTAATTTCCATCATATCCATGGATTTGATGGGTATTAACACATCTCAAGTTGGTTTATTAACAATATTAATCGGTTTTTGATGCCAGTTTGGAGACTTCACACCTCAATATCTCGAGGTGATGTTTTTGCAGATTCGCGACTTTGTCATTGGACCGACGATTTGTAAAATATATTGAAAGCCTCTTTGATGTAACAATTCTGTATAAAACTATTGAGGGCTGGAAAAAAACACTTTTACTCTTCTCGCTAATTTACGTAAGACCCTTCGACTCCTAGGCTTCAGACGGGCCTCTCTGAAATTGATTACCTGTTCAACAAAGAATTTCGATATTTGAAATTTTTTGATCAATTTCACGTGAATTGAGATAAAATTGACCTCTGTTCAGTGTTTTAGCCAAAAATACTTTTTTTTAAATTTCATAAAGTCACATTTTGTATGAAAATTTTATATCATCGGTATTTCTGAAAAATTTCTTTAAAAAACTTGGCTGAAAAACTATTTTATTTTCTTTCAAAAGTCACTACTCCAACATCACTGACATCAGAATTGATAGACTTGCCCTAATCCATTTTCAACGGCTGGAGGCAAAGGTCATGTCACACCCGTTTTGGCACCAGCTTTGGTTCACCGCCATCCATGTTTGTTTCACGTGATTTTGACTACCATAAACAAATTATGAAACATTTATAAAAGAATCAAACTTAATACTCTAACAAAATATTCAGTTTTTGTGAACAAGCTGAAACTTTTCACTTTTAGTGGCTGTTTCACTTAAATTGGTGACACGCCTAGCTCGCCCCACGCCCCTCTTATTTTAATTTCTTCCCCTTGCGTGTTGAAGGATCTCTACATGTTATTTGCTCTGTACTCAACATACATCCTTTTTTAAATACAGCAATATTATTTATTGTTTTGAACTTAAATTATTTCGGCTGAAAACCTTTGACTGTCCGAGAAAATTTTGCACGTTTGGTGGCATTATATTATATCAATATGTATTGAATCATATAGCGCGTTAACCATCATCCTCAAATTGTTGTATTTCCATATTGTGTACGGATAACATTTGTGAAAACCATTTATACCATAGATTTAATGTTGTGGTACATATTATATTATCATTATTGTCAGAAGAGACATTTTCATATGAGAACGAGCAGCTGGGACAAGACGAGGTGAAAAAGTATGACAAGCAAATAAAAATTTGAATGGGAATTTGGTATTTTTATTTATTCTTTTAACTCATCCTCTATCCTATCCTGACTAGACCTCAGATTATATGTGTGAAAAACTATCGAAGCCGGGTCTACGCTTCGACACATTTAAAAAACTATAAACAGCTGATAGCAACCTGTAGCAACCGAATATTTTGAATTTGACCACAAAAAATTCGAACTCGAAAAATGAAAACTCAAAAATCGTTATTCCACAAAATCGACTCCAAATTTGATGTAAATTTACGAGTTTACCATGAGTTTCCGGACACCGTGTATTAAATGGGAAAATCCATGTGAATCTATAAACTTTATCGCTTTTTACATCAATATTGTATGAATTATTGAAATTAACGCAGATGAATGGTTTTCCTTCAGATTGCGTTTGAATGTGATTTCACAAGATTTAATTTTGTACACATATTTCCATTCGGAAAAAGTGATTTTTCCTGAAAAAAATATGCAGATAGGTGCACAATGGTGAAAGATTTATATTGAATTTTCAATACACCTAAATCTTTTCATCACAAATTTTCTAAAATAATTATTTTATTCTATCTTGTGTACCTAATCTGACCAAAATAGGAGATAGCTGGGGGGGAACAAATCTTTGTTTCCCTAGAGCTTATCCGGCACTGTATACAACACTCTCCCTAATATGTATTTATTTATTGTTTCTTTACATTGTATCTTTTTGAGCGAACCTCACTAGGATAAGCCTGTGTTCAGGTTAATAATTTTACACAATAAAATAGCACACAAATTATATATTAAGAGAACAATATTGTTACATTAACGTTTCTACGAATTGGGTACCAACATGGTATCTAATAATCTAATTCCAAATGTAGTAAACAAGTAGGGTGACCATGGTATACATTGAAATTTAATTGCAAGAAAAAATATATTAAAACTATTACATATTTTAAAAAGGAGAGAAGAAAGAGAAAAAAAACATTATAAAAGGAAAGGGATGAAAAAATATACATATACAAAAAAATTATGCGACAATTTAAAAGGACAAAGATGAAAGAATATGTTGGAAATCCTCAGATAGCACACATAATTTAACATTATTTTTAAATATACACAAGGAGTTTGACGACTTAATGTGATCTGGAAGGCTGTTAAATAGATTTAAGTATAATAATATCTGTTAATATGTATAAGTAAATCATTTTATTTTTAAGCATTTAACAAAAAATCATTTTCTCCTATTTGTGAAGACTGTCGATGTCTCGCCGCAAACGCTAATAAAGCGACACCCAACCCATTGGTGTGCATTGAACAATCAGAAGGACCCATAGATGTTGAAGACCTCTTAAACCTCGACCGAATTTCATGAACATTCAAAGAATTGTCCCACAATTTTTCAGGACGCCTGTAGTCTCTTTTTCTTGAAACAGCCTCAATGATCTTTTGGTAATTCTTGGAAGGGCTGTGATTAATGTTTTGCGTCGGTGTGGATCCCCAGCAACCAGAATTACTCTGCCAATCCAATACTTGTTGAAGCCAATCGTTTTGGAGGAACTGGCCGAATCCACTCAGCGAACATACTAAAACTAAAAATATTTACCCTAGACATTTAGAAATTATATTATTCAAGTCAATTATTTACATTATTACAAAAATCGGAAGGCCACACTGCGAGGATAAAAGAATATGGATTTAAATGAATGACACCAGAAGGAAAACGCTGCCAGTAATATTCCAGCAGACTTGAAGCGATAACCAGAAATGATACAAAAGGGTAAAATGGAAAATAAAGGCTAAAGAAGATATCGTCGTAGGAAAGCAATATTGCTGTAACAGCCAAGGCCATGTAAAAAAAAACGCAGGATTTTGAAGTTTATTATATCAATTAAAAGCAATTTTGGCAAAACGAACAATTTTTCCAATGTCGTGCAGGTCTTATTTTTCATTGTGGAGTCACGGAACCCAGATAGATCGACGCAGAAAAAAAACCCTGTGGAATGGTGTATATGAAGCATTTTCACTGGTAGTGACAGTTACAGCAGTATTGCTTCCCTGCAACTATATATTCACTCTACACATATGATATTTTACACCTAATACGTAAATTGGAATACCTAATGTTGTGAAGAAGTAATTAGAGAATGTTAATCAACTTTTAAGATGCCCGAAGGCCAGGATACCCTGCACTCAACACATTATTAGAGCTGTGTCCTACTTACTTTGCTCCATGAACAAATCCCTCCAGTCCTCGGGATACCCAGCAGCGTTCTCTTCTCTGACTTCATCCATTATTTTACAGCAATACTCTTCAACTGGTATGTTTTCATTGCAGCCCATTGCTTGGGATACCAGGTTGTAAAATACTCTACAAAAACAAATTCATCAACTTTCCTATGATACTATCAGGGTCAAAATCATTTCATACATTCTTTTGACCTTTTTACTGCAAACATATTTAACTACTGTTGGAATCTGTTGGAATATCCCATTCTCTATTGAAAATATCTGAACCGCTTTCACATGTTGCATATATCCCATTCTAGTTTATGCATAAGCCAAGACACGTATGTGCATTTCGACTATACATGTAACTAAAACTTTCAAAGTTGAATAAAAAACTTTGTTTTACGTAGGTAAGACATTCCGTAATGTTAATATTAGAAACACGGAACATTTGACAATAATTTTTCAGAGTTTTCCATAGTTTTAAGTCATGATATTTTTAATAAAGATACAGGGGTGCAAATTCTTCACCGTAATAATAAAGGCAAAAAAATTGGTTACTTGGAAGCACTTGAAATTAACAAATCCCTAAATATTAGTGAGAAGGAAGAATATAGATATGATGTTGCAACCGAACAGAGATTAACACTCATGGTATGTTTTCTTCTTGATTTAAGCATTTTCTATTCGTTTGTTGCTTTATAATTTTCCTCTCGTAATATTTTAACAAACTTAAAAAATTAACGAACTTACAAAAAACTTGATTTAATTTATAATTAATACATAAAACCGTGTACAATGTGACCTTAGAATGGGATACCCCAGTAAAGTCACATTTTTTTCGACTTTTGTAAAGCATTGTTAAAAAAAAAGAATAATATCTTACATAATTGATTTGACATTTGATTGTAGTACTGACCTGTGTGTAATACTATATTCCCAAGAGTCTCCAAATGTAAGTATCCGACGACACTTATCGGACATCTTACAAGATGAGCCCTCACCTGCATTTGTTTTACCTTTCATTTGTTTCACCAACTGAGACAAGCAAAAATCTAAAAAAGCATGTTTTTTTTATTAATCCCAATATTGTGCTACAAAATGAATTATGGGAGAGAAACGGCAGAAGATATGAGAAAATTTAAAGAACCTAGTTATTTAGATCTATTCACTAAACGTAGACATAATAATAAAATATCAACAAACGCACCCGATTCTCTTCCATTTGGCGAATTTTTCATTGAGATCTTTGCGTTTCTTCCATAGAATTGTTTAGCCTCTAATTTACATTGCAGCGTTCTGTTCAAATTTTTTCCAACTCTGCTCCACCGTCCAGCTTCTAAAACTCTCTCAGCCACTTAAATGAAAGATTTTTGTTGTAAAAATAATATTATATTACGGAAAAAACCATGCTTTATTGAGATGTAAGGAATTCTCACCTCCAGCAATATTCTTTGAAAACTTTAAACTTTGTGCAATTTTGAGCA
The DNA here is from genome assembly GCA_022606495.2 of Halesus radiatus. Classification (NCBI taxonomy): domain Eukaryota; kingdom Metazoa; phylum Arthropoda; class Insecta; order Trichoptera; family Limnephilidae; genus Halesus; species Halesus radiatus. The sequence goes on from JAHDVE020009077.1 coordinate 127,980, forward strand.
AAGAATTTGCTTTTCTCCATGAATTTATTACTGTACGCTCATTTGATGACATCATTGTTTCCAACTGCCCTGAAATAATAAAATTGCTATATAATGCATATTATAAAAACGTTCTGCAAAGTTCTTAGAAATGTACTGCAAAAATTGTAATCTTATAAAAAGTACTTTCAATAAGTTAAAATAATATACATCTGCATTATGTGCAGGTATCGCAACCATAATTGAGTTAATTCGAACACAGTTGAGGTTACCCACCACTTTCCCATCCCGGTATAAGTAACTTATGTTTACTCCTAATTTTATTAACTTTTTTATTTCATAACGCTTTGCAAAGGCGATAATTACATGGAAAGGCGATTTTTTTTATGTATTTCTGAAAATATATGTATCAAATTAGCCATTTTTTTTTAACTGAATCAAAACAAAACAAAATCAAATTCACAGATCAAAATTATAAAGTGAGTGATGTCGTTTTTCCCTTTGACGTTGTTGTTTGTTTACAGTAAACTATAAAACTCAAATATGAAGCACAACCCCATATCTGAACGTAAGTGCTTATAATTGTTTCAAAATCGACATAAATTTACAAAAATATTGCAAATTAATAATATCTGTTATCAGACCATACGATGTGTACCAGTCATTTCAATAGTTCATTTGTAAACATCTTCTAAGTTGGACACAAGCTTCCTCGCTCGACATTTATGAAATTAATTAATTAATTTTAATTGGTGACCGAAATAATACTTCTATGAGCAATTTCTAACAAACTTCAAAGACCAAGTAAGTAGCTTGGTGTTACCATAGTAATGAAAATTTTATTAAATTTCTAGATTAATTTGCCACACTGTATAAAAAAAATGTGGTTGAAATGTTACCTTCAGCTATGGCAACCCCTAAATAGCTATTGATGTCCATCTGCTGCTGGTTCAACACCATATAGTCCAGAGCCCTGCTGAGAGCGGAAAGCAGGGTTTCTCGGGAGGGAACCTCTGTAATATGTAGTTGTGACGCCCTCATATAGGGCAATACGAAAATCAAGCTGATGATGCTGAAATAATATTGTTACAAAAAAATTGTAGGTAGGTACTTTATTTGAAAATTTTTCATCGATATAAATACCTTGCGTGTGACGTTTTTAAAATTGGAACTGGTGTCGTGTTTTTTGTTGTGAAAACTATCAAATTATAAGAATCTTTACAAAATCCAGAAAAGCGATAAAGTACCTACCTATAAAATATTTTTTAAATACGGTTATTTTTATTCTATTATTTGAAATGTGAAACATTTTTTTGATTCTGCTGAAACAAACATTCAAAGTTTTCATTTTGGCAAGTCAAGATGCATTCCGTGATACCGTTTACACATTTGTAAATGTATATAGTCTACAAAAAGGAGTCGTTGGTTGTGAGTTGTAAGATGTGAGATGGATTATTGGCGGAGAAACACGGATTAGGGGGGAAAACCAATAGGGCAAAAATAATGATAATTTGCTAATTTACCGAAATATTCTCGATATGGGGGGAGTTCAACGAGTTCTTAGAACTCAATATGAAGACGATAGGTGTGGCGAGGGATTTTTTTTTTCTTAAAATAATATTTTTCATGATCAGCGCATTTCATTCAGCGATTATGTCGGTTTTAAGTGCCATTTCCCAAACTCTTGAAAATCGACTACCTTTTCGCATACAGAATCGTCATAACTGAAATCTCATCCCACCAAGTAAATGTTCAATTATAGAAGCAGATAAATATTGGAAGAGGTCTAGTCTACTGAATTTATCAATAGAATGGATTTTGACATCTGTTCGTGTCGACGAATGAGCCGGTGCAATTTTTTTGCGTTATATTCTGGGTTGTTTTTCATCAATGCCCGTGAATTCTCCAACTGGTCAAAATAATAATCGTTGATGATTTTTCTTCCTTTTTTCAAATAAACACGAAGAAAATTTCCTTGAGCAAACCAAAAAACTGAAGCCATTTCTTTGCCTGCCGATGAACCAGGCTTTAATTTCTTGGATGGCTTACCTATTCCTTTTGTTCACTGTTTAGATTGATATTTAAACTTTGTTTGACCTTCTCCGGAAGACGCGGATCATTTAGCAAAAAAAATCGTGTAAATCGGTGCAGTAGTTTTTTTTAGTCGAGAGCGGATACGAACATTGCCTTTTGATATGGCGTAAGTCCCATGATAAGGTGATTTGAAAAATAACCCCGATATAAAGAGAACGCGTTTTATTATTATTTTAATTAAAAAATCGCATGCTGGAAACACAAAGCAATAAATACATACTCGTACTTTCTGGCTACATAACGAATTTACTATATATTATGATTTAATCGATGAATTGCTAGAAATCCCCACAAAAGTTAAATAAAGTTTTTTAACCGAATTATATTCTAATTTCTAATTCATATTCGCGAAATGAAACAATAAATCGATTTTAACCTACCTTATCCATTTTGGAAAGTGTCCCCACATGTGTGAGCCTGTGACGTGGGACCTGTGACAACAACTGACCTAAGAAACCTCTCCACGCGGGAAACTGCCTTTTATTGCGGTCCACACCGCCGCCAGGCACCCCCCACCTCCTACCCTAAAATGTATGTACAGGGTGACTAGTTAAAAATAAAATTCAAGTGAAATTGAAAACAGTTCATTTTCAGTAGGAATTGTTAAAAAAAAATCGAATATTAAATTCGATCGGCGTTTATCACTTGTTGTCCCTTTCTCGCTAACTACATTAGGTAGGCTTTCCCTTTCCCTTGCGGCGGTGCTCTCTCTAGCTCCGGTGCTGTATACAATGAACACATTTAGACTTGTATGCTTTTTTATTTGGATATAATAGTAGTACATTTATTACTTTTGTAAATCGTTTTATTAATAATACGTACATAAATATATAAGTAAAATATTGTGTATAATTGCTGAAAACAAGGAAGAAAACATCGGCCACGCATAAAACGTATAATACGTCCATTACTGCCGGTAGACCGCCGGCTCTACTAACGACCTCACATCTCTCTCTCACTACCGTACCACTTGGAATGTTAGTAACGCACGCAGACATACGTATGTATATATTTTCCGATAAAAAAAATTGTTACGTTCGATAAATACATATTGAAATTATTTTATCAAATACATTTTATTTGACACCTAACCAAACCCAAAGTTTGTGTTGTTCTTGATCGTATCTACTTTAATTGCACGACCTATGGGTACGTCCATCGATATTTGGCACCGAGTATCAGTCACCTCGTATAAGATCTACATTATAGATAGACTACAGTAAGCTCCCTGTAAGTTGAGAAGGATGAGCATACGAACTGTGAACCTAATTAGCATTCAATCCTCGCCCCGAGCCATTTCATCTCTGCCACAGCTGAAGAATTATTGTGGGCTGCGGGGTTTAAACATTGTCCCCAACATTTTTTTCCAAGCTTTTTCAATTATGAAAAATTGTTGGATTATTCGTAGTATAAAAAAGAACACAAGAATTGCGATGTGGGCGTGCTTCGTGATTTAAAAGTCTGACCTATCTGACCTTAAATTTCAAATACAATAAATATTTCATCATGAGATGTAAGAGAGACAGGGCGCGTATACATAATGTATTTTCATTGGTTCTCTCTAGGCTAGAACCAAAATTTACTAAGTGAGTAGCTACAGTGGATTTAGTGTTCACGTCACAATTTTTTTAAACATTTCTAAACTTTCAAAAGTGTTCCGAATTCAAAATATACAAGTACGTATTCATATATAAACATACATAAAAATGCGTACGTAAAAATACGTTAATGCAAGTGCTCGGAGTTCAAAATATGTAAGTACCTAGTCATACATAAAAATACAAGTACATAAACTTATTTAAAAATGTTCCGAGTTCAAAATATGTAAGTACCTAGTCATACATAAAAATACAAGTACATAAACTTATTTAAAAATGTTCCGAGTTCAAAATATGTAAGTACCTAGTCATACATAAAAATACAAGTACATAAACTTATTTAAAAATGTTCCGAGTTCAAAATATGCAAGTACCTAGTCATATATAAAACTACAACTACAAAAACTTGTATAAAAATGTTCGGAGTTCAAAATATGATAGTACCTATTCCTCTATTAATGTACAAGTACATAAAAATATAATAATTTTCGTATTTTACAAAATAATAAAAACACGAAAATAGTGTTTAAAAGTGAAGAAAAATAATGGCCATCCTTTCCCTGTAGGTTTTTTTTTAACTTAACCAAAGTTTCGTAATTAGTATTTAAAAAGCATTCAAGTTAGTGTTTAAGAAAAAATGAAAGTACGCCCTATTTTTTGTGGAAATTTTATTCTAGGCATTTAAAAAAAAACCTTCAAGTATTTTTTGAGGATATTTAACATAAAAATATTTTGTAAAACATACGTAGGACGGTCAGAAAATCGTCATATCTGATTTGATTTGATAAGTGTAATTTTTTTAAATCTCTATATATAAAAATGAATGTCCTCGATTTTATCACAGTTTGTTATTATTAGTGCCGGGAAGGTTTAGAGCAGTGATACTCAACCTTTTTTGACTCCGGGCCACATACATATATAAGTATATATCACTTCTATCAGCATACGGTTCATTAAATATTAAAATAGTGATAAAAGTAAAACTCAAAAGTAACATGTATCGTTTATTACAAAATTTGTGTGATATTTGATATTGTGATAAATTTTCAACAATTTTACAAATCGGGCTTATAATTGCTGCATGCTACCCTCAATACGTCATCAAGGTGAGAATCAGTAAGTCGATTCCTGTATACTTTTTTTGCATATTTCATTTTGGAATATGATGATTCACAAAGATATATTGATGCAAACAATGTGAGGAGCAGGAAGGCACAATTTTTTACAGTCTTGTATTTTTCTGGAACTAATTTCCAAAAATGGATGTACTCCTTTCCTTCTCTTTTCTCTTCAAAAATAGCTTTCAGATTAGTATCGTTCTTAAATTCAATAAATTCGTCAAAAAGCTCTGAATAATTATATCCCAATGCAGCTAAATTTGTTATAGTGGCTGTTTCTAGGTGCCAGGGACGGTGGGTGGTTTGGTATATTTATGCGACAAAGACAATCCTCTTCGGGTGTCACTATCTGCACGTCAAAGTCAAAATTAATCTCAAGATATACGAAATATAGAATGCCAGATTTTGTAAACCATGAATGTCTTTAGGGCCGCACAAAAAAGCTCGGCGGGCCGCATGCGGCCCGCGGGCCGCAGGTTGAGTATGGCTGGTTTAGAGAGTAGTTTGAATGAAATCCAATATGTAAAACTGTTGCTACAACATTTTAAAATTAGTATGAAAAACATTAAACCCGCCGTGTTGTATTGAGGTTAGCCCATATACCACTCTGGTTAGCCACAGATTACATACTTTTTTGTGAATACCGCGCACAAGAGTCTCAACTGCTCCCAACCGTCTGGAGCCAGTGAAACTATGGCATTCCCAATTGGGGAATGTTGTGAGGCTGAAGATATTGGGGAGGGGAAGGAAAAGAGGAAGAGGAAGGTGGGGAAATACCTGGCTATTCAGATCTGGTCACCAAACACGTCAAGCAACGTTTCAATTCTGAATGGTGGTCTTTCACCAAGGCGATACTGAGAGTATCTTCCGCTCTGTGACGTGCGCAAATATACTATATATTATTTTTAAATTAATTAATTGTGAAACAGCACAAATTAATTAAATAAAATTTACTTGCGCACACCGGGATTTGAACCCGCGACCTTCGGATTACCCCTCGACCATGGAGACCGTCTAAAACCCTTGAACCCTTCATGTTGTATTGTGGTTAGCCCATAGACATACCACTCTTGTTAGTCACAGAAGAAGAAGGTTTATTTAGGTAAAATATTTTCAAAATGGAAAACACAAGTATGTAGCTACTTAATAACTTTATTATTTAGATATGTTTTGAAAAAATATATGTTTGGAAAGAAATGTGTTGCTTAGAAAATCCGATGACTCTCCAGTTATTTACATAAAGGATGCAAATGATGTCCCGTTACAATAACCTGGAAGTATCCGTAAACACTTCGATGAATTCGGTATCCTTTTAAATACATTATTTTCCAGCTAGACCTAATAATACTAACTGAAACTCAATTGAGAGAATGTGTTCCTTTCAGCACACCTAATTGTAATTACCTGTACCTTCTAAATAATCTCAATTTAACATAGAACTAAGTTGTTCAAATACTATAAAAATTACGAAAATCTTTGCAAAATCAACAATATAACACAAAATCAAAGCAAGCGTAACCAATATATAATATATAGAAATGACCTAAACACTCTAATAAAAGGTGCAAACAACAGTACTATTCGCAACAACTTCAAAAAGAACACAATCAATCACCCACAAAAAACATGGAACATCATGAATGAAATCTCAAACAGAAATCAAAAGGAGAGCAAAATTCCCCAAAATATTGTAACTGAAAACAATATAACCATTGAGAACGCTGAGGATATCACAAACAATTTCAATCACTTTTTCGCAAACATCGCATCGACTCGAATAGAAAATAATCCCTCTCTTAGCTTATACTCGCGGCAAGTACCCTCTGATATCTTAAATACTAATAATACTACCTCTGAATTATCTGATTTCACCCAAATAACAGAACTTGTTATCTCAAACCACATTTAAAGTCTAAGCGTTAAGTCTGCTAATGGCCCTGATAACTTAAACAATGCCACAATCAAATCTATTAAAAAACATATAATCATCCCACTGCATCATATATTTAACATTGTATCAGAAATAGTACTTTTCCGAATAAATTTAAATTGGCTAACATCGTTCCAATACATAAGCGATCTCTATCAAAAACAGATAACTACAGACCAATCACACTAACTTCACAACTGTCTAAAATCTTCGAAAAATGTCTAAAAAAACGAATTATTGATTTTATCGAATCAAGCGCATTTCTGTCAGCCAACCAATACGGGTTTAGAAATAAACTTAGTACTGATGATGATTTATTTAATTTAACCAAAACCATATATTCTAACTTAGATGCAACCATCAAAACTATAACAATTTTTCTGGACTGAAAAAGGGCCTTTGACATCGTTAACCATAGAACTCTCTTAAAGAAACTATCCAACATTGGAATTAAAGATAATTGTCTCATGTTATTACAAAACTACTTACTGAATCGTCAAAAATGCACAAAAATTGGAGCATGCTTGAGTAATTTTGATCTTGTTAAACATGGTGTGCCACAAGGAACTGTATTAGGGCCCCTACTCTTTCTGGTATATATAAATGACCTATATAACATTGATATACCTGGTAAAATTTTCTCGTTTGCTGACGATACTGCAATAATGGTTCAAGGAAAAACATGGGAAGATACAACCAATAAAGCTAACAAATGTATTGCTATTATCAAAGAGTGGCTAGATAGAAACCTTCTTACTTTAAATTATGATAAAACTCTTTTCATCCCTTTTTATAATACTCAAAAGTCAGCTCCTAAAACTAACCTTAATTTGATGTTTCATAATGTTGAATGTAATCCAACCACATGCTCAAGCTGTGAGGAGATGAAATCAGGAAAATTCATTACGTACTTAGGTGTAAATATAGATTGTCAACTTAAATGGACCAACCATATAGAAAAAAACAGTAAATAAACTATGATTCTTAACTTATATATTTAAACGAATGAGTAACTTATTAAATGTGAAAACCATGAAACTTGTTTACAATGCACTAGTTCGCTCATCTCTTTCCTATGTAATAATTGGTTGGGGTGGAACTTACAATAATCACATAGAAACTCTGGAATTGTTCAAAAATCAATTATCAATATTATATACCAGAAAGTGAAAACCTGTCCCTCCAAACAATTGTTCTTACAAAGTGATATTTTGTTCCTAAGACAGACCTATAGTTTTCAATGTCTAAAAATTATTTACATGCGTCCAAACAACTTCACAAAAAATTCAAATCGTTCTAGCCAAAGGACATGGTAATTAATTCTATATATGCAGTTCCCCATTACAAAACCAGGTTGGCCCAAAGGTATATTAATTTTATTGCACCAAAAATGTATAATTCACTTTTCATAACCTTTAAAGAAACCGTGTTATGTTAAGATATTAATTCTTATAAAAAATATATTAAATCTTGGATAAAAAATACTGAAATAGATATTTTTTCTTATAAGTCTTAACAGTCATCTATAGTATTTTCCTTTAGACAGAATTCTAGCTTGTTCTCTTTTGTTTAAATTTTAATGTTAGACTTTTAAATTTCAACTCAATTTTCACCTGTTGCTGGAACCAACAATGTATTAAACATATACATTTTTATAAAACCTACATTCAAAACATTAGAATCGTACTTGTGTGTGATTTTAAAACACTCACTAAAATCTTATTATACTTACGTACGTATATGTGATAATACCAGTAAATTCTGTTTACTGTCATAACTAATGAAATGTTTTTTGTTTGTTTCTTATTATCACTTTATGTCGTATTTTATCTTTCTTATTTTCGCTACCACTTTTAAGAAAATTATTAACTTTTTTTTTAACATGGAAACTTTCACATAAGCCATAGAAATGTGATAAAGAAAACTGTTATAATACCCACACACGGGCTTTGCCTTTGTGGGATTTTTTTTTACATATTTAATTTTTATCATATTTTGTTGTATTTTCAAACTGTTTCAAAATGTAATTATGTAACAAAAATTTTCAATAAAAAAAATAAATTTCAAATGAATATTTCTTTGTTTAGAGATAGTAATAGTCGTCAAAGGGCATTCATTACTTTCTCTGTCAAATCAATTATGGCACCCAAACGACAAGCAACCGGTTACACATTAGCTAGAATGTAAAAAAATATTTTTCTCTAAACAATAAGTTTATAGTATTCCGTAATAATATTATCATTATTTCGAATTAATAAATAACCCCTCTCCGACGTCTCTCTCCCCTTAATTATAAATTATAAAGCAAGTTCGAGCATAATTTTCGCACTACACTTTTTTTATATTGACGATAGAATGAACTATGGAGAGTTTTTAATAAATCCATGAAATGCCAAATAAATCTGCGTACATATTATTTCACGGTTAAAGCTGAAATCAATGTTGACGATCTCTGCTGTTGTCCCTGTTGCGATTATTTTTAATTAAAAAGACGAATCTCTCCACCGTTAAAGCGTGGAGCTCTGCTCGTATCGGAATATTCTTATATTCGTGTTTATTTATGCTCCATGGTTATGGTTTATGGCCGCAGGTGTAATAAATTTAATATTTATCGTGTATTTATCAACTACGGCTTTACTTTGTAATGTGCACTTACAAAATTGAAATCCGTTGCATCATTAATTTCGTTTTGCTACGCATAGCGTGGCGCCGCTACGCGCAGATGCGATTTCTACATAACTTCCAAGCTGTTATTTTTAAGGAAAGACATTAAAATCTTTTTGCTTAACTGCAGTTCCGATTTTCTCGGATAAGAGCTGTTTATTCAGAGAATGAGATTCTTAAAAAATATCGATATTTGCGTAGTTTTAACAAAAGAAAAAGTCAATATTGTGGTAAGTATTGGACTTTAAACATTGTTTGTAAGTTATATTATAATAATTCAATGTCGGTATTTCAATTTGGAGGCGGGTATGGGTGCCGCCGCCCGGGAACCATTTATTGGAAAACCAACACCTTTGACATAGGGGAACCCCAAATGGTTCGCTACGTTTGGTGACTTAGCAGGGGTGAGCTTTGTCCAGGTCTACCCATCAACTGTGTAGCAGGTCGGATTAGAAGAAGCCAGTTGAGAGAGACCCTTTGACCTCTCCAGTCGGACTCTCGGCCCATCAGGGATGGATTCATAAGTTCGTCAAACCTGGACACACTGACGCCCAGATTCCTACCCACCCCTCATACTACTTCCGTATCCAGAACTTCCTCTCCTTCCTTTTCTTAAAAAAACCCTCGACACAGCATCCCCAAAGATGACATAGACCCAGAGGGAAATTATTTTCCTCAGGGCTTCCTGTGTGGAGTTAATGTAAAAATAAAAAATAATAATGCTACGAATTAACAAAATTGCGATGTTCCTAAAGTACCTATTCCAAAAGCACAAAATATCAGAAAAAATATTTTAATTCTAAAATGTACAATAAACTACAAGTGTAAAGTAAGTAATAATAAACCACAAGTGTAAAGTAAGTAATAATAAACTACAAGTGTAAAATGAGTAATAATAAACTACAACTGTAAATAATAAGTAATAATAAACTACAAGTGTAAATAGTAAGTAATAATAAACTACAAGTGGAAAATAAGTAATAATAACTTACAAGTGTAAAGTCCTGCTCAATCAATATCCAACATTTTTTGCAATTTTTTTCTCTCGTTGTGTTCCCCGTTACTTTCGTCTATTTCTAAGCAGTTCAAATGGCTGTTAAAGGAGAAACCGGCGACTTACTTCGCATAGTCAATCCAACATTCTTTATTACAAGCCAGTCTCTCTCATCTTTCATAACGTAACGACCTAAGAAAAAGTTTTTTATTCATAAGGCGCCTGAAATGTATAAACTCCGCAATCTGCATAACACCTAAAGCTACGTTCCCACCTCATCTTTTCTGTGATCTATTTAATAGATTATATTAATAAATCGGTGAGAACAATCTTGTATATGTTATGTATCTGTCATGTTGGTAGTTGTGAGAACGAAAGTACGATGTTTAGGTTGGTTGCATTGTGGCGGGCTGGTCGGCTGGGCTGTCTATCGTATAACTTGAACTTGTCTGAAGTTTGAAAATAAACGTCTTATAAAGAAATCGTCTATAATTCAATTACCCGAGTGTAGACATATTAATATATGCAATATATTGCGCTGTAGAATAAAAGCCCAATGTTGAATCGACACATTACATTTAAAGTAGACCCTAAAATAGATCCGTGTGAACAGAACAAAACAACATTATGCCGGATTCCAACCCTATCTCTCATGCGGTCTATCTCATAGAATGAACCCTTGGAATTGTAGCGCGTCCACGCTTGCTATATTTCTATTCTATTTAACTTTATTTGTATTATCGAAGCTCAAAGTGACAAAGAATAAATTACTTATAGAATAGAACGAATGTTGGAGTCGATTCTAGATTGGACTTTTATTCTATCGTGGATTATATTGGATAGATACATCTCTTTTCGCGAACCTATTTCATCGATTCTGTAACACAGTATAAAATTCTATGAAATAGTAATAAATTCTGCCATGCAGTTTTAAACAACGCGCTCTCCAAATATATGGCATTCGACGCCTGTCGAATTTAGATTCAGCAAACTGTTTATCTCTGAAGTAATTCTGAAATTGTCACAAAGAACTCCAGGCGCTGCGTTCTTATTCAAATGTTATTTTGTAATAATCCTGTACCGAGTAATGGCTGTGACCTGCGACAGTTGTGTCAACCCAATGATGATCAGACTTGATCCAATGCAATCTAACCGTGTGTTGGCCAAAATACCAATCGTAAGAAAAAATATTACTAAAAGTAAGACTGTTTGCTTATTTTATTTTAGAATTATTTGTACAGCGGAGATGCTGTATTCGTTCTAAATTAAGTAGATAACCTAAGCCATTTACAAAACTTAGATATAATTAGACAAAAAGCCTGTTCCCATTGATCTGTTTCATAGATTTTATGATCTATTTCATAGATTTTATGATCTATTTCATAGATTTTATGATTTATTTCATAGATTTTATGACCTATTTCATAGATTTTATGATTTATTTCATAGATTTTATGATCTATTTCATAGATTTTATGATTTATTTCATAGATTTTATGATCTATTTCATAGATTTTATGATTTATTTCATAGATTTAATGATCTGTTTCATAGATTTTATGATCTATTTCATAGATTTTATGATTTATTTCATAGATTTTATGATCTATTTCATAGATCAGTGAGAACTAGCTTATCTATGCAATGAAATGCCCGATAGAATAGAAACCCTTTGTTGAATCGACTTTTTTTAAATGTTCTGTTTAAATTTTTTAAATTTTATATTTCATCATATTTCAATTTTCGTTCTACTTTATTTCAAACAGACCATAGAATAGAATAGTATGAACGGCAGTTGCTACGCGAGCTCCGCCCTATGCACGCAGTACAGCAATTTAAATTAAATACATGGGTATTTTAGATGATATAAGATGTAGAAGTTAATCGGATTGTGCTTATACCATGTTGCGAAATAGAATTTTGATTTGTATACCCTCAGAAACCTTTCATTCTAGAATATTATTTTGTTCACATTACTTACCTTTTTAATTAATTCATAAAAATATCTAATAACTAGGTAGTACGTAAATTATCTATTAAAATGTTATAAGTATACAACAGGTCGTAGTCATAATACGGTTAAGGTCAACCGTATTTAAACATCTGTTATTTACCTTTTTTATTTGAGTTATTTATGTAATCTTGTGTTAACATTAGCATTTTCATAAACATCTCTTGTGACTAGAACAATGTTCTTCACTGTTATATGGCAAATTGCGAACACTAACGTCAATCTTAAATTAGTACAAGAATAATAATTGTACACGACTTACATACAAGAATTTTAAATTACTGACGTTACGACTGAAAACGCATTTCACGAGAAATTGTCAATAAACCGATAAGTCTTATTGTTTATGGCTGATAAAAACGAAATGGTGTCAAGCGGGTGGTTTATTGCCGAATAACCTTTACAACCTCTGTTGATAATATCATAATACGTATTCTAAACATGATTATTGTATTATACAATATCATAATATATGTACAATTCAGCAATCTACAATCAGTCGAGCGGCCGTCACCGAAACTTCAACATGGAAATCTCGTTTAAATCGAAACGAATTGTTGTAACAGGGGCGGGAAGGGGTAAGTACCTTTTTAATCATTTAATATATTCCCAGAAAACTTCATGTTCTGCTTTTTACCATGTGATGGACACAATTCGCGGAAAAAGCTGAATATTAGTCAGGAATGATGTCACTGAAAACTAAACGACAACCGCTTACAAATTATTAATTTCTTGCTTCAAGGCCGTCCTGTTTTTCTTCATATCAAAATCTTGTTTGTGTGCGGAATATGATGTAAAACGAAAAAACACCGAAGAAAAGATTCGAATACCTATGATGACTTTGGCCTCTTCGCCGCTAAATGAACTTACGACCTTGAGATTTGTTCCGCATTGTGCAGACTACAGAACAATGACCGCAGCTACGACTCTCAAGGGCACCTCTGAATACGTTATTCTTGTTTGATTGGGGGTTCCGATGTACCTGTTCAACTTACAATAATATAAACACACTTGCATCGTCCAAAATGTACCTAACTCATGTCATTATAAAAATATAGCCACCATCCACACTTTCTGATTCTCTTTTTCAGGAATTGGTAAAGGGATATGCATAGCGCTTGCAAAATGCGGAGCTACCGTAGTCGCAGTCTCAAAGACCGAGGCAAACCTGGTTGAATTAAAGAAACTTATTCCATCGGCTGAAATAGTTTGTGTGGACCTGGGAGATTGGGGGGCAACTCGCGCTGCCATGGAGCAAATTACAAAGAAACCAGTGCATGGACTAGTCAACAACGCAGCAGTAGCCCATCTGGAGAAATTCCTCGATGTCTCCGAAGACAGCATTGACCAGTAAGGTTTAATTAAATTAACCAACCAATATTCATTACAATTTATTCCATCAATTGCCGTTATTACGTGTGTATTTTTATTTATTTGACTCGTCTTCTCCATTAGTTCTTAATTTATTTATTGCAAGGCATTGAAACTCTCGATTTGAGAGGTACCTACTTGGCTTCCCATGAATTCTTATTTTTTTTTTGTTTCAGATCATTCAACATCAATGTCAAGACTGTATTAAACATCAGTCAAATAATAGCCAAGGATATGGTGGATAGAAAGCAAGGTGGGGCAATCGTGAACCTTTCCTCTCAAGCATCCAAGGTAAAGGACAATTATTTATAGATTTATACCTATTTCAATGTAAACTATATGAAAGAATTTATTTAAGCCAAAAATTTTCGAATTCCTTGTCTCTTCCCCACCGACCACAGATAATTTTTGACCATCTCTTTGGGGGGAGACATGTTTTTTTTCAGCTGTTATCTTTGAGAGGGGAGAGGATATACAAACACTTTTTCTGTGATCAAAACGTTATTGACATGCCTATCTCTGCATGTAGTCAAAAGAGGAACTAAGAAACAACCTCAAGAAACATAATTTATTTTTTAAATCTTTTTTTTTATCTACCCAATCTACACTAGTGCCCAACCCTCAGTTCTGAGGCCCAACCCAACTGCAGAGATGTATTTCACTCTGTATACTGAATTATTTCTAATGAAATAAATCTCCCAGGGTCATACATTGATATTGGTTGTATGGTCCTGCTGCTGAGAGCTCAGTTATAACCTGTAATTTATGAGAAAGAGGGAGTGGTTACAGCGTCTACAAATTATGTATTAATGATAATGCATTTTATAAACTTCAGGCAGCATTGGATGAACATGCAGTGTACTGCGCCACAAAGGGCGCTCTGGATGCGTTGTCCCGAGTGATGGCATTGGAGCTTGGAAAATACAACATCCGTGTCAACTGCGTCAATCCAACGGTCATTCTCACCGACATGGGACGACTGGGATGGTCTGATCCAGCTAAAGCTAACCCTATGTTAGCTAAGATTCCTCTTGGAAGGTAAACAACACATTTAAATAAATTTTTGCAAATTTTCTAATAAATCGGAAAACTGTGTTTTTAATGTTTTTATGGCTATACACTAACACAATAAAATTCTTGTAAGTAGGTACTGACCATTTTTTAAAGAACTTCAAATGATAGATTTATATATTAGTTTGGAAAACTAATGAACTGTCAGGTTAAAATGTGGGAAAGGTTAAGTGTATCACAGCAAAAGTTGATGTAAACACATTTCTCACACAGATGCATTGCTAGCATACAGCAGTTTTCAAACATGTTATTTGACATAAAAAAAAAAAAAACAGAACACATCATGGAAGAATGTCCCCTTCATCGGTTTCCCTATGGCACATCCGTGCTGAACTAAGTGGCTCCTGATGCCGTCGACTGGCTGAATAACCTCAGCATCCCACTTTCACCTCCACCATACGAAGAACTGTAAATACTTTCAAATTCAATCAACTTTGCATTTGTTGTTCCTGTTTCGCTAAAAACAATAAGTAGGTGTAAGCAAGGTTGTTTTCTCAGTGACGTTTCATGACAGTAATAACTGTCAGAAGTACATACATTTACACCCATCCTAATTTATTACGTGTTAGTTGCCTCAACTCTAACTTATTGTATGACCGGTTACGGAATACAGGGTTAATCAACATAAAGAATGATTTACTTCTTTTATACATTTCAGATTTGGAGAAGTCGATGAAGTGGTGGATGGTATCTTGTTCCTGTTGAGTGACAAAGCGTCCATGATAAGCGGAATAGCGCTGCCCATTGATGGAGGTTTCTTAGCATGTTAGGAAAGAACACTAAGCGGTAACAAACTCAGTACATTCCCCAAAAGAATTCATTTAAAAATACCAAAATGAGAACAGAATGCATTTTTTGTAATAAAAATATATCAACAAGATGTTGAAGGTTACATTTCTTCACCCTTGTATTTCATAAAGGGCCTTTTGAAACAAAGAACTACTATCCTCCCGAATGCTAGAATTTCGAAACCGATGACCTGTCCGGGTTCTAATAATTATTAATCTGCAAATAACTCATTTCTCGTGTGTGTGTATAATTATTCTCTATGTACTCGTATATAGAATATTTGCATAAAAAGGTTAAATAACAATAATATTTTTGCATTGTTGTAGAAATAAAACACATTTTTTTATAACAAACTTCTCTGTATTTCATTTGATTTGTTTATTTTTTTATGTATGACCTTATTATAGTAATATATATGCAGTTATCACCGTACATCGCAGCATATTTCCTGCAGAAATCATCCTAGAACTGGGAATGAAAACTCCAATAATCATTTCTAGTAAACACCCTAAACACAAGTACGTTTTGTTATAAAATTCAATTTGATTATTAAAAAATCAATAATAAGCCAAATATCATCATGCTCTATAGGAAAGTTATATTTATATAGTTAAGCAGTTAGCAAAAATAATATTTATTAATCGTAGGCAAATCAGTTGATATTCTTTAGATATACAGTATTTTCACATTATATTTGTGTAGGCGTAATATTATGTTCCCAGTTCCAAGTGATAACTCCAGTGGACATGACAACTTTACAGCACATTAGGATATTTACATAAAATCGAAAACGATAACCTTAAAAAATAAACATAAAAAATGTTAATACACTAATGGAAAAATGTATAAGGGATCATCACTTGTTTTTTTTTCCTCCATACAAAAATGTATAAAGGATCATTTTTTTGTCTAAATCATTCTTGTTTCATACATAGAAACAAGAAATATCCTACTTCTTTGAAGAGTGTTTGTTGAAAATAAACAGGAATCCGTTGAAATCCCATCGACGAATAATAATAATAATTCTAAGTGATGAAAAGAATGTCTTTTATTTTTTTCAGTTAAACATATTTGTTGTTTTGTTATCTTAGTAACAGATTATAAATGTGCGTTAGTGGTTGAAAAATCATGTTTTAAATAGCATATACACCTAATGAATGCATTGGTTCAGTGGTATTGTTTGCACATTACGAATCATTGTATATATTTAATAAGCCAGTCGTGGAAACAGTTTATCAAAGGGGCTACGTTTCAAGTCAACTGCTGCTTCCAGTTCCCTATGACCACACGTATGGTAAGACTGTACCCTCGTATGTATCATGAATTTCTGAATGTGGTGACAATTTAATGATAATTGAGGGTGATAGTTACGAATATGAAATGAGATCATATTTAAGTCAAAAAGTTAAATATTAATAACCCTCGGTTTGATAATATGACGTGAGGTCATTTCTCAAAAGTAAACACATTCTTATAACATTAAATCAAGGAATGAAAAACATTTTGTGTTTACTCCAAATGAAAATATTAACTGCATCGGGTCAATTTTGTTATATCCCTAAATTTAAAATATTTACGTTCTCCAATTCGCTAAGATATATGTATTTCACTTGTCATTACAATTTAGACACGAAACATATTTTTTTTTTAAATTTTTATCTTTCAACAATTATTCATTTAATTTAATTTTAATAATAAAAATAAAACAAAGCACAGTCGAATATGCACCGAAAAAAAAAACAATAATATTGGATGTGGATTTCAAATCAATGTTTACGAATGCATTTTTTAATTTTGGTCTTTTGCGTGAATCATTTTAGCAATGATTTAAAATAAAACAGACTCGGAAAAGAATGTTGCGTAAAGGAAAAATGGGTTGAGTTGACAATATTTCAAACATAAATTTTGGGAATGTAAAGATATATGTATGTATTATTTATTTTTTAAATGTTAATAATTCAGAACAGAGCTGATTGGTCAAAATTCACCATGAAAACTGTGATAAGGGCAGAGAGGATTATTAGAATGTCTGTTTGGTCGACGTTGAATGTTTTAAATATAAGTAAGGAAGACATTAAAGGATGAGTAAAGGTATAAACTTAACATAAACTCCAAAATACAAAAGATGAAGGAAACCAGGTTTGTTTGGTTCAAGGCCCACAATTATACATTGTTCATCCAATTCGAGAAAACAAAACATTGTTAGGTAAATACACATATAAATTCATTTAAAGAATAATATAAATCAACCTTAAACCTAAATTACATTGTATTAATCTATTGCATTTTAAATGTTAAATCAATTATGCAACATTCAATTAAGTAGACAGAATTCCCTTAACTTCCCGCCCCTTTTCTTCACGGTAATTCATTAAATAATCGACTCGGCCAATCTTTAGCTCGTAAAAGAATTAAAATGACAATTAAATTTCCGAACAATTTTTTATTACAGCATTGTGTATAGAAAAAAGCTGAAAATGCTTATTTTTCAGGCCTCAGTATATTTTTTTCAGTCATTTCCATACAAAAAGTTGTAATTTGATGGTTATAAAAAACACAAACCAAAACATTAGTTCTCGAAATTCCAAAATTGAAAATCATTGAAAGCAGGACGCGGGGAAGGCTGCCCCTCAACGGTTAAGTATTATTTCCAAGAAATAATCAATACAAATGTCTCAGACAAACAATATTCATCCCAACATCACATTACTTACGCTAACAGTCTGCTTTCGCACTTGTGCGGAATTACATGTCAGGGAGCGCTAGCAGTGTCCTCCCGGTATACCGATATTGCAGCGGGACCTAACATAACGTAACATCATGACATCACAAACAATACGTGACGATAGTGAAGCGTGATTCCAAGCACAAATAAATATTTAATAATCACAAGTCTTCCGTTACATACAGCATTTAATGCTCAGCATCTAGTGGTGGAGGACCAACGGCACCCACTAAACAAACAAACAAAACAATCATTGATCGTGGCTCTCTTCTTCTGGTCGGTTGCTTTGCGATTAATGATAATTGACAGAGTCGAGGCGGGAACCTTCAATTCCACACCCGGCATTTGTTTGGCACTCAATGATTTCAATAGAAAGCACGTCACTGAATGAAAATACACAATAAACCCTACAAAGTACAATATAGTGAAAAGTAAACTTAAAAACAGGTTCAATATTTACAGGAAACGGACAAAATTATCTTCATATTGGTGCAAATATTTATTCCAATTACAATATTAAAACCTAACACCAAGCTCCGTCCAAGTTTAGGCGGGAGCCACTTTATTACGAATGAGTCGGATGTTGAAATAATGAGTAGATGACAATTTGCATAAAACATACAAACTTTGCCCGAAGGCTGTTATAAAATATTTATATAAAATTGTCACCCTGTATTTGCTGATATTAGACATTACAAGGAATGGATTTAATTGTTGGCTCTTTGGCATCATCATGTTCCCTCGCTCGTCCTTTACGGAGAAACTTAAAGCTCGCAAATGTACAAGAAGCCGCACCCGCACCCACACCCTAGTTTGTAAAATAAATAATGCACCAATACCTCGCCATCGCCACCGCCTACTCTTGGTAAGATAAATGCATGTTATCATCAGTAAGTGTCAGGGGTAATAAAAGAGGGGAAAGTGGGGGGAACTGGAACTGTCTAAAACCAGATGAATCTACGCTTGTAATTGTATAATTTGGTCGCAACACGAGTTGAAGCTACAGTAGAACACATTCGTCGAGATTCAAGAATCGCATTTTAAAATTAATTTCACTAACTATATTTAATTAAAAGAGCACATAAAATCTAAGGGATAATAACTCTCCCTCGGGGAGAAGCCTAATATGGTTACAGTTTCACGCATCCATCACCGAGACGACATTTTCTATCAATCAATCAATCAATCAGCCAATCAATCGCATCCGGTTAAAGACGACGAGTCGAGGCAGTGGACTTGCGAGTCGGACACAATCAAATGGTCACTTCGCATAAAAACAATCGTAATCACAAAAAATAAGCCGTCAAATGTAATTTGAACTTTTTGAACCTTTTCCGTGATCGAAATGACGAGTATATTATTTAGTTGTATATAAAAAAAAACACTATCACAAATGTCCGTGTGTATTTTCATGTCACTTGCTTGTCAAACGTCTGACGGAATAGTCTGTAGCACGTTGCGGCAGTGAGCTTCACCGGCAACAGTGCCGATCACAGCGCACTCGAGGGGGGAGCGCAATAGTCCTGTTCAACAACACACTGTTTGTACACCATCACCAGCACTGGCACTTCCTTATTCCTATATTACTTTATGACAATTGTTGTTATCATGCGATCCCAATTCACCGGCCAACAGACAACAGCCAACCAGTTCACAGCTGAAATCAATTAAACAAGATTATTATTTTAATACGAATCGAGATATTCATTTTGAAATGATCACTTAGATAAATATACAACAAATAAACTCACTAATGAATTACGGAGCAATAGAGGTATACCAATTGAAATAATCTCAACACTTACACGTGCTGTGTTTAAAATTAATTCCTCGGATATGATGGGACTGATTAAAGGCCTTTATATACTCACGGTGGTGGAGATATACTGAAGGAGGTTGACCCGAGGTGAGCTCCTTAGAAAATGGGCCTCCTGTTAAATAAAAACAACATTAGAATCATTCATAGAACAATGGTGAATATTTAAGCGAAGCTTTAACAATCCACAATGGAGTGCTGATACCAACCCTGATGTATGGCAATGAGGCATGAAACTGGTAGAGGAAGTAAGAAAGTAGACTGAATGCTGTAGAACTGAGATCTCCGAGGCGAATGTGTAGTAAAACCATGTATGATCGTGTGAAAAATGTTGAGATTCGTAAAGAATGCAAGACTGATGAAAGCGTAATGAGTAAGATTAAGAAAGGAACATAAGTGGAATATATGACACGACAAAGGAGTATAAGGAGAATATATGACGCAAATGTGAATGAAAGAAGCCGGAGAAGCCTGAGGAAGACATGGCACGATAAGTGAATCAAATACTTGAGTTGGGCCATGTCAGAAGTCAGAATAACAGAAGAGAATGTATGAGACGATGTATAAATGTGAATGAAGCAAGAAGTGTATGCCAAGATCGAGTTGTTTGGCGGTCCGTCCTCTCTGCCTACCTCTATGGTGAAACAGGGTGATGGTGAGTTAGTTTAAACAGAGGAAAGGCAAGACATTTCTTGGCATAACATTGGTAATTCGAGTAAAGAAAAGTACTTAGGGCATAGAGCTGCAACAAGGATGTAGATGTTAAAACAAAAATGGGATATAAATTATGTTTGGATGTTGACGTTTTATAGTAGCAGGTATTTTGATGTTAAAATGAAATGGTAGCAGGTATTTTGATGTTAAAATGAAATGATAGCAGGTATTTTGATGTTGAAATGAAATGGTAGAAGGTAGTTTGATATTGGAACCGAACTTAGTGATGAAATTAAAATATAAATCTGCTTCAAATCTCTTGTTAATGCTATACAAAACTAATAAAAGGATAACTTACAAATTAACTTGTCATAATTTTGATATTGTCTTGTGGGCAGGGGCCGGGGCACGGACTGCTGCGCGGCGGCCTCTTCATATCCAGGATGGTATCCGTAAGCTGCAACATCAAAGCAATTCTGTCAAGTGGTATGGTTTGCCACCCTTTAATAACTCCTTCTAGGGCACATTCATCGTTATTACAGGCAAATCAACCATTTTATGGAATACAGCCAAACTCTCTTGTAAGGATATTCAACACTGGAGAATGACAGCTTTTTACGCACATTTAAAAATATGCAATTTTGTTACTTCAATTTTCAAAGGACCGAAAAAACAGAACTCTGACATTATTCTTCCAGTAATCAGGATTCAAACTGTAGACAGGTTAGTGGCCCATTGGTCCAAAGAGTACGGATCCCACAGAGGTGTCGCAGGTTAAATCCTCCATCATTGCACAAGCAACATTTTCGACTTGTAATAATTAAGGTAGTAGGAGGAATTCAAATATTTTAAGGCTATTCGTAACCTGGAAATGTTTGTCTTTCTTTTAGATAAAAATTATATTGACTCCACACAACATGGGCATCTTTGGGGATCCTGAGAAAGGAGGGAACATGTTGTAGGAGGGAGGGAGCACACTCTAAAGCCAAGCTGTTGAACACAAGCACGAACGTTCTCATGTAGCACAGCCTTTCAGTCAATCTTTAACAGGATTTATGCCATAGTGTTGTAATGAGATGGTATAGCTTACGCATCCAGGGCCGCTGCGCCTGGGGGGCCTGCTGGGCCGGGGGGGGCACCGGAGGCTGAGCCGCGGCCCCGCCCGCTGCCACCACCTCCTTGCGGGACTGGCCCCCTGGAACAGTATCAATCTATCACTCTACATATCGATTACAAAAACATCAGGAATTTTTAGTTTAACCCGATGAGCTGTGGAGATTTAATTGCCATAAAATAAGATGAGACACAATATTAACAACAATATTAACAACAGATTGTGCTTTCAACTGAAATTGAAATGCAATGTATCCCAGATGACTATAGCATTGTGTGCATAAAAAAGAACCTTGAAACAGTATTGATAGTAAAGCTTGTATTGTACAAAATGAACGTTGTTGTGGGGGAGGGGGTGGTATAGCGATTCTGCTTACGGTTATTGGGGTCCTGCTGCTCGGGTTGGTATCGGCGCGTTGGTCGCTGCGCGGGGCTCGGCTGCGCTGGGGCCGTGATGGCGGGCACGGCCGTGCTGCTGCCCTCCTTGCGACTGGGGCCACCTGCGAGCAAATACATTCATTCATCAAACAGAAGGTATGAAATAAAGGAACCGAGGAAACATTTATAAGACAGCATCGAGAATTTATAGATACAGTAAAACCTCTATTTTACGTTTTTCAAGGGACTGAAAAAAAAAACTTAAATGGAGGAAAAATGTTAATCGGGGGAAATGAAAAAAAATACTTTTTTTTAAAAATAATCTTTGTTAATTTTTTTGGTTGAAAAAACAATACATATTTTATTTTTATAAAAAAAAAATCATGTAGGTAGATTAGTTGAGTATTGAAAAAAAATTTCATATATTATTAAAAAAATTATGTAGATTAGTTTGTTTAATTTTTTTTTCTCTAATTCTTTTTCAATTGTATATATACATTTAAAAGTTTCGTTTTGAACGCCACAAATGTGACAACTGCGCCGGCGCATTGTCATGTGCGCGTCCAATCACGGCACAGATAGCTAAAATTGAAAGTGGGCGGCCAATCACGGCGTTTCGCGCCGTACAGCCGACCAATCACGGCACGACAGATAAACATGTGTCTTCTGCGCCGACTCATTGTCAAGCGCGCGTAAATCACACATTTTGAATATTTTCGACGTAAATTGCGGGAAAAAAACGTAAAAATCGGGTAATAAATGTACTAAAATACATCGGGACTGAAATAATAACACGTAATTGGCGGGAAAACGTTAAATCCGGGGACGTAAAATACGGGTTTCGCTGTATATACTTTCTTTGCTCGGAGTCTGGTTGCTTATTCTCTGAAAGTTTCTTAATGCCAATTACTGATTTTATGTGAAATCTGAGGAGTATTCACATTGGAGTTGCAGTCTGATGCTTTTGCCTAGCAGCCTTTACCTCTACTGAATGATATCATTAGCTAGAATGTTTCAAGGGTGGGTGATTGAATTTCTTACCAAACTTGAGCATGTTCCAGTCAAACACATAGTCATAGTAGAAGCCCTGACTGAGGAAAAGGTTGCTAAAGAGGTAGTGCAGGGCTTTGTAGTTGGGTCTCTCCGTGAAGCTCATCTGCCGACACCGCTTCAGGTACAGGCAGAACTCCGGTGGGTAGCCCTGTAAAACAGAATCAATACACAGGTTAAAACAACACATGCATTATGAAAATATTGCATAGGTTTACAGATGATATATGTAACTAGTTCTGTTCCTGGTGAAAATCGGTCATGTTTATGTTAATGTTTAATTCAATTATTTGTGTCTTTTTATATACTAATGTCATTTTAAAAGAAAAGGTGTGACTGTCCAAAACAGGTACATATGTTTTATTGTGTATACACAGCTGGAATGCAGTGAAAAGGTTATGCAGAAAGTTTTTGACCAATCATAAATAGAGTTAACGCTTTTCAGATAAACATTCACTTGGAGTTTTGCTCAAATTTAACAAGTACTTAATGTTTAAAAACTGACCGTAATTCTTTTTTTATGAGTTTGTGTTAATAATTTTGTTGGGAGATAATTTGAGACTGCCAAAAATCCAATAGTTATTACTACATAACTATTTGGTTAGGATGTTTGGACAGTTTGCATCAATATGTCATTGTGTTAAGATCATCACTCGAATAAAATCTTCATTTTCATTGCGACAGTAGTGACAATACACTATTCCAAATATGTAGAAAGCACTTAGTCACACATTATTACCTGGAAGTGGTACTTTAAATTTGCCAAGAGCAACGAAGCAACAATATCGGAAGCAACCTTATCAAAACAATGGAAAAAGAAGTAGAAAGTGGAATGACATCTCAACACTGAGAATAGGGAACAGTGGGAGTATCATTGTCCCCTTAAAAGGTTGATAAACTGAGGATATGAGGAATGAACGAACGGTGCCAATGTGCAATGACATGATCTATGGCTGGCCAGCTGAGTTTGAATGCACACAACTTGGCTCACTGTCGGCCCGGGTTCAATCATTGATTGTACACACCTGCGACTATAATTATTTCAACCAATATCAAGCACTACTCTCACACTTGGCTTAAATCAGAACTATTCACACCAATAAAAACAAAATATTAAAATGGCTATAGTTGTAGAAGTCGGATGGTCGGATACTTCGCTGTCTTCTTGGCATACTTCTTCTTTTCCATAATTTCTTTCAACTTCGCAACATACCCCAGTGCCAATTCACCGATGCCAATGCCCCACCGGCTCTGGGCAAAATACTTTTTTGTAATAATATGATAACTGTAAAAGTACCTTGCACAGTTCCTCTATGGGAGCAGACAGCTTGCTCTCGGAGATGCACTCGTACTTCTGGCGCTTGTTGGCCGCCTTCAGGCCTTGCCACGGCAGTGAGCCGCGGTTGAAGTACATCAGCACATAGCCCAGCGACTCCAGATCGTCTCGCCGCGACTGCTCGATGCCCAGATGCGTGTTGACGGACGCATAACGCGCGGTACCTAAACATCAAGGTAATGCATAAATATACAAATATTTCCAATGAGCTGGTCGCCAACAGTTAACAGTACATTGCGTGAGAGCTTTCTAAATCACCTAGTACTACACATTGGAGCGCAACACAAGGTAAACATAATGTGATGCAAATAGCAGTAGGTGGCAATCTGGAGGCTAATAAAACCATTCATAAAAAAACAATCATCTCATTACGCAGTCAAAATATTCCTGGCTAATACAGGAGATTACAATATAATCTTTTATCTATTTTTTTGTTTGATAGTTTTATCCACTATGTACATGTTACTTAATTTTATTACTGTGCTACCGATTTCGATACATCCGTGTCATTCACTAGTGTTCTTAAAAAGTTTTAAGAATTTTATTACTGTGCTCCCGATTTCGATACATCCGTGTCATTCACTAGTGTTGTTAAAAAGTTTTAAAAATTTTATTACTGTGCTACCGATTTCGATACATCCGTGTCATTCACTAGTGTTCTTAAAAAGTTTTAAGAACACTAGTGAATGAGGCGGATGTATCGAAACCAGTAGCAAAGTAATAAAATTAAATGTCTAGAAATTCTTGCATAGTTAATGCTCAAGAAATACAAAAAATCTTTTATCTAATCTAAAATTAGGTATCGAAATATTCTTTATTTAATTCTTCTATCGGGTAATTCTGAAGAAAATTGATGTTTCATTCTAATTGATATCGCTACGACATATTTTTATGAAACATGTCCACTTTTTGCCATTGACATATGGATTACGAAACTGAAATAGAAGATAATGGGAAATGAAAATCTGCATGCTAGATATCGCCAAATGGGATAGGAAACGAAAGGAATAAATAAAAGAAAATTAAATAAATGAATACAATTGCAAAGGGTATGTAGGATGTATCACAGAGAGGATAAACAAACAATGGGTAAGTGGTAGCAAGAAGAACAACGAGTGAGATGAACAAGTTTGGTGGAAACATGATATGTGGCTGCACAAAACAAGTAGGTGATGAGAGTTGAAACAGCTCGAGAGGTCTTCATCCGTCAGCAAATTGATTGCAGGTATGATTATAACATTTTGAGTGATATTATCAAAAGAAGGCGTGTTTCATATACAGTTGTAGGGTTTGAGCTACATTTTACTGCTGACTCCATAAACAAAACTCTAAATAATTTTATAACAATACTTACTTTTAAATCACTTTGTTTATTCACCTAACATAGTTAACTAGTTTCAGTAAAACTCTACTCTTATCAGGACAGTACACAGTGCAACAAAACTAGGTGAGTGTAGTGTGTATACGAGGTGTGTTCAAAAGAAAAGGTGAATTTTGAATTTTCGCGGGCTGTGTACATTCGATTATCGAATTTTTTTTTGTTGTTATGTTGGTACACATATGTTTATCATATGTTAGCATTATCAGCCATTTTGGATTAGTGGTTTGTTTTTGACAACTGGAAAGGTTAGTCACGTTTTTGTGTGTTCTTCAATTTCTTACTTTTGAAAAAAATGGATCAAATATGTATTAAATTTTGCATTAAAAATGGAATAAAGTGCTCCAACGCACTCAAAATGTTGACTATGGCATTCGGCGAGTCTACTTTGTCTCAAAAAAGTGTTTATAAGTGGTACAAGCGCTTTACAGAAGGCCGAGAAGATGTTAATGATGATGAGCGTCCTGGAGTTGCAACCACGTCAACAAACGAAGAAAACATCGAAACAGTGAAGAAAATGGTTTTGGAAAATCGTCGAATCACTATTAGGGAAGTTGCAGAGGATGTTGGCATATCAATCGGCTCATGCCATGCAATTTTCTTGGATGTTTTGGGCATGAAACGTGTGGCAGCGAAGTTTGTTCCGAAATTGCTAAATTTTGAGCAAAAGCAACGTCGCATTAGTATCGCTCAGGAGTTGTTGAATGACGTCAACGACGATCCAGATTTGCTCAAAAGGGTCATAACTGGTGATGAAACGTGGGTATATGGTTATGATGTCGAAACCAAGGCCCAATCATCCCAATGGAAGCGGCCAGAAGAGCCAGACCGAAAAAAGCACGCCAAGTTCGATCAAATGTGAAGGTTTTGCTCACTGTTTTCTTCGATTACAATGGCGTAGTGCATCATGAGTTCTTGCCAACAGGTCGTACGGTTAATAAGAAATACTACAAGGAAGTTATGCAACGTTTGCGTGAAGCAATACGGCTCAAATGATCGGAATTATGGAAAAACAAATCATGGATTTTGCATCACAATAATGCACCAGCTCACACATAAATGCTTGTTCGTGATTATTTGACCAAAAACAACACCGTAAGCATGCCTCAACCACCGTATTCACCAGATTTGGCTCCCTGCGACTTTTTCCTATTCCCAAAACTGAAGAGACCAATGAAAGGAAAGTGTTTTGCCACAATTGATGAGATAAAGTCAGAATCGAAGAACGAGCTGATGACCATACCGAAAAGCGCATTCCAGAAGTGCTTCGAGGATTGGAAGAAGCGCTGGCATAAGTGCATTATATCTGAGGGGGATTACTTTTGAAGGGGTGAAAATGGATATTGACGAATAAATAAACACTTTTCGAAAAAATTCGAATTTCACCTATTCTTTTGAACAAACCTCGTATGTAATTATGATATCAAGCCACAAAGCTTACTTTGAAAAAATCTACGAAACTGATTATGTACATGGAAAAATGTATCTAATACATTCCAATTTCTGGTTAATAATAATTATGTGATGGCATTGGTGTTTCTAGTGAAAATGTGCAAAGAAAAACATTTTATAATGTAACCCAAGTCTTCATAGTGAATAATAACAAGTTGCTATCTAATGATGTGTAATTGATTCGTACCTGTTAAATTCTTATTTTCCTTATACTCTATGTGAAGCAGCGTCTTGGGGTCGCGGTATCTCTTGGCCAGTCCAAAGTCAATGATGTGCACCAGGTTCCCTTTCTTGCCCAGCCCCATGAGGAAGTTGTCGGGTTTGATGTCCCGGTGGATGAAGTTTTTGTTGTGGATGAACTCGATGCGCGTGATGAGCTGGTCGGCGAGGAGCAGCACCGTCTTCAGCGAGAAGCGCCGCGAGCAGTACATGAAGAGGTCTTCCAGGGAGGGGCCCAGAAGTTCCATCACCATCACCTCGTAGTCTCCTTCGGAGCCTGACCATTTTAACACGGGTATTCCGTCTGAAAAATGGGATAAGTTGATTTAACATAAACATGTTAACTCTGCAAAAATTTTAATTGCACCACTCGAACCATAGCATTTCCAATTATAAAATGCTGTGAGACTGAAGAAATTGGGATAGGGGAATGAGATAGGGGAGAGGAAGGTTGGGAAGGACCTGATCACTAAACAAGCAATGTTTCAATCCCGAATGATTGTCTCACCCAAGGGCGATACTGTTACAAAAGTTACTGTTATGTTTTTTTTTTCAATACTCCCTTCAATTTCATGTGTACCCTACCCTGTGTTAAAATTCGACATTACAGAACAGCTAATGGAGTTTCAACTGCAATAAGCATCCAACATCAAACTATTTAAGACAAACTAACCTTATAGAACAATAGTTTGTCTGTGAATTTTAACAAATTCGTGCTTCAACATTTCTGAATATGAGAATACCTTTACAAGATACTTTCAATAATTCCATACACGGATGCCAAAATTTTGTACACAAGCATTTCAGCAGTCCCATAAGGTGTCTCAAATCTGCATTTTGCGAGGTTTACAGGAGAGTGAAAACAAAGTTAGACTCGACTTTCTACTCCGGATACATTGTGCAGTTTCGATTATTTTCATTCCAAAAAACGGACAGTTTGGAGGAAAACTCTACTTTTTTACATCATCTGAAAATATAGTATAAATAGAATAGTTTAAGACAATAAAACGAAAATCGAAATTTTGCAGATTCAACACCTTACGTTGGAACTGTCAATTTGAATAACCTAACATACCTAGTAATGGAATATTTCAAATAAGCGGAGAAAATACTAAGAACGTATTAATATACATAAATAATAAGAGAAAATTGATTTCAACGAACAAATCATCATTTTCAAATTCTATCTCAGAAAGATAATTTGTTGATGAAATAAGACAGTCATAAAATAATTACTGATATGCTTTGGATAAGAGGGGCCTGACTAAATTACAGGCGAAATAGACAAGAGATAAGTCCCCGTGATCCTAAACCACAGCATTGATAGCATAATGACAAAATCAAATCAATGCTGTGTGCATATCACAAACATGTTTGATAATATCCTAGTACAGCGTTTCCCTACAGCCGGGCCACGCAATCTTTCTGCCAGTCTGCCGAATGGTTGTCGCTCCTTTTAAAATGCCTGTGCCAAAAATTAAAAGAAAAGCGTCATTAACGCCACGACTCTGTTGGTGGGTCTAGCCCAACTCATTGTTTGCAAAATAATTTATTAGACCATAGACACAGAGAAACCGATTTGATGTGAATGCGGCGCTTCCTGTCTCCGAAACAACACTGTTGTCAACTATTCTAGCTGCGACAACAGCAGATGTCGTACTAATTTGTCATATTTAATTTTATGTGAGACAATTTTATTCGAAATTCTAACGTTTAAGGTATATTTAAATCTACCCGGCAGACATGACAAAATTAGTTGCTTACATTATCTATGAACACATGCACGCACACGCACAGTGTAATGTAACTACTCTCTTCTGTGCCGTGCCTGCACCTTTACGTGTCTGCACTGCACGGTGCCGGTAGATGCGAATCCAACTTTAAAGGTAGTTTTCAGGTAAAAAGGTTAAAT
The DNA here is from genome assembly GCA_022606495.2 of Halesus radiatus. NCBI lineage: Eukaryota > Metazoa > Arthropoda > Insecta > Trichoptera > Limnephilidae > Halesus > Halesus radiatus. The sequence continues at coordinate 157,632 of JAHDVE020009077.1, forward strand.
TGTTTGAATGGAAAAAAATCTTTTATGGAACAATATTTTTGAATGGGAAAAAAACAACAGAATTTCTAAGTATGTACCTTTTTTACCTCTACCTTCATGTAGAAGCATCTCCCGAAGTTACTGCACTTTACCCCCTGACATCCTGTATTTTTGTTTGTATTCACAATAAGAACATTATTTGTTTGTTATGTCTTCCTATTATAATATAAGATTAAAAACTAATAAACAAAATACTAAAAGAATAATAGTTTTTATTCGGGCATTACCAGTCCGCAAAATATTTCTCCTATTTTCACCGTTCCGCAGGTGTAAAAAGGTTGGGAAACACTGCCCTAGTAGACACTGCTATTAGCAATTCATGTTATAAGATGTTCATATTAAGTTATTGAAAAAATCTAGTAATAAATATTATCCAGCATGCTCTATTATGACATTAAAATTGCAGTGTGCTTGTGTACAGTAAGTAAAGCCATTCTAAATGTTATTGACAATAATTATAAACGGCTTCTGGGTTGTGAATAGCGCACACCATAAATAGAATGATAGAAGGTCTTGAGAGGGTAAACATTCCATGACCCATGATTAACTGGGTCAACAATCAGGACATGTGAAGTGGCCACAGGGTATGGTATAACAGAGTACGGTTGAACAAAATAGAGTATGGTAGAACAAAATGTGGTAAATAATAGAGTAAGGCAGAACATAGTAAATCAATAAATGCATACGATCAGTGCTAATTTTTGGAGCACAAACATGAAGTCTCAATAAGAACGTTGTAAGAAAAATGGCCTCCATACAAAGAGTCGTGGAAAGAGTCATGCTAGTGAGATAGATAGAACAATAAGTAGATTAGAAGCAATACAGTGGATATCACAATCTCTGTACCCAAATAGGACTATACTAGGCACATAGTAAAACTAACAGATCACTGTAATTCCAATACCATTGGATGGGGTCATTAGTTGGAAAAAATAAATAGATGAGTTGGGCTTATGACCTATGCTGTGGGAACTGCTGGCTTCGAGAGCCATCAAGAATCGGGAAAACTGATCCCTCGACCACACAATCGTCCAACCTCCCAACCCGAACTCGGTTCAGAGTTAGGACGTTGGCTGAACGTATAGTGACTATAAATCGGGCAACTACACGCTCGGACAATGTGCCAACTACAAACTCCAAACTAGTGATTCCATTTTAACTAAAATCTATCCATCTACCGATATTCATAGAAAATCTACCCAAATTTATTATATTATTGACACAATTCATTTCTCATTAGGATTCTCAAAATAAATAACAGATATCTATGAAATAATAATTACCAAATCACCCAACCTATGTTTCTTGAACTTCACAATAAAAATATATCTTGTCACATGTTTTTGTTTTTCAAAATGTTAGAAAATTATCACAAATTTCAATGTTATAGCCCCCATTGTTTGTCGACAGCTGTTGCGCCTATTTTAGCGGTGTATTTTATTTTTATGCATAGCTCAAATCAGATTGCAGTGCAAAAAAATATGACAACCAGCCCCAACTATACATCAGATTACATGCATTTCGCCATTGAGGTGATTTTTCATGAAAAATGGCACTATACAAATTATCCATTTATTATTATTATTTGCATAATATGCATAAAGCATATTTGAGCATTTATTTGGGGGTTAGTTGCATACTTGAGTCTCTTTTTTTATTAATATAAACATAGTTCAGTCATGTTTTATTCTTCGCGCAGCACGTTCGTCGGAATCGCCTGCTGAACTCATTGAATGGCCAATGGGTGGAGGACGGTTTGTGCAAGTTCGGCCAACTAGTTTAAAGGTTGGGCCAATCTAGTTTGCACCACCGGAGCAATCTCAGGCCAACTCGCGCAAGAACTACCCCTCTATACAATCGCCCAAACGTTCAAGTTGGGAGGTTGGTCGATTGTGTGGGTCATGGCATGAAACATTTGAAGGAGGCCTATGTCCAAAGCTGGATGCCAGACGGCTTATGACGAAGACCAGAGTATGATAGAACGAGGTATGGGTTGGGCTAGAACTGTGGGAGGACATACCTCCTCCCTGAAGGTATCTGTATATCTTGCTCTCCGTGTGCAGCTGCGGATGCCGGGCATTGAGGCATTCTAACTTTATAGCTACTTCTTCTCCGGTGACAATGCTCGTCCCTGTTGACAAAAAGACATTAAATGGATTAATTATTGAGGTATATATTGGTGCTACATTCTAAGGCAGATTGGGCGCTCGAGGATGAAACCATCCCAAGAAAGGAACCATACAGGGAAAGTGGTAAAACAGGAAGACAGACATAGCAAACCCTTAACCTCTTGGAGAGTGAGCTTTTTCATATAAAACTATAGTTTTTGTATCCTAGTTAGTGATTATGAAAATATTCAAAACATTATTTGGAGCTGTTCATAGATGGCAGTGCAATCCACATTTCATGAATACATCACTTCAGGCTCGAAAAATATACAGAGGTGTAAAATTACAGAAATACTCGCCAAGAGATTAAATAATAAAAAAATATAGAGGGAAATTATATTACATATTATCACAAGAAAGCAATATTGCTGTAACAGCCAAAGCCAGGTAAAAAAAAGCAGGATTTTGAGGCTTATATATCAATTAAAAAACGTAATATTGACAAAACGAACCGTTTTCCAACATCGTACAGGTCTTAATTTTCATTGTAGAGTCACGGGACCCAGATAGCAAATCGACGCAGAAAAAAAAAACCGTGGAATGCTGATACAGAGCATTTTTGTGCTAGTGGTGGTTACAACAGTATTGCTTTCCTGCGACGATATCAACCCCTCCTATCTATAGTATCGTAACTTCAAAATTGGAAATTTACCGGAGAGTGGTTTAAAGAGACAGAAGTTTTTGATTGTTTTGCACCAAATTTAGAACCTTCGTTGTCAATTAAGTCCCAAATTTGGTGCAAAATGATCAAAAGCTCAACCTTCACAAATCTTCTGTCTGTTCAACCCATTCCTATAAAGCACTGATTTTGAAGTTACAATACTTTACGTAGGAAGGGTCGATATGTAACAAAAAAGATTGAAGAAAAGAAATATTGAGTTTAAAACAAAAATGGAAGCAAAATCATAGTATAATATTACGATTGAATTTTAATTTTCCGGAAACAAATTTTATTGAGTAGTATTCATCTGCAAATGTCATAAATTATCGTGAAAAATTAAAATAATATGCAATAATTCAGTCCTCTCAAGCGACAAATCTACCTAACAGACTAGCAATACCATCAGGAAATACAACACTTGACGTTAGCTGCATCTAGCGGACTCCAATACATAATTAGACCAATTGCTTCCCTATCGAGTGTACAGCGGAGGTCACACTTAACTAACCCTGTCTCTCGGGCTGGGACTTACTTCACAATATTCTCTATATATGCTTATTATATTAGTAATATTTAACAAACATATTTATATTGTCATAAATCTATGGTAAGTTTAATTAGAAGTATTTACAGGGGGTTCCGAGTATACTATACATACAGAGAGAATTTAGTTGTAAATTGGTTAATACAATTTAAAAAGAAGTATTCCCATTGCACTGATTTCAACAGGTAACCATTTGATGCGCGAATGCAGGATGTATACAATTACAGGACAGGTGTACTCAATAGAAATGGTATGTCCTTGAAATATTTGCGCATTTAGTTACGAGTGCACAACAGTTCAACTGGTCGCTACGAAAACATAGACAGTATGCAAGGCACTGCAATTTATCATTGAACGAGTGGGCGACTCAAAAGACATGGTTAATTATTAATGAAGCCTTGAGATATTTGTGGGTTTGCTTCGTGACATACATCTATGGATCATGGGTATGAATGATCTGAAATTGGTCATTGAAGCAGATTTATTAAATAACTAGTAGTTACTACCCGCCATTGTCTGATTTACAACATTGCTTTTTTACAACATTGAACAATGAACAATATGGTGATTTGTTTAGTTTTTTTGAGAGATACGAGATATTTCAAAGCTTGATAGCTCATGGTGGAAATGATGTTGCGACTAAAAATAGCCACATTAACAGAAAAAGCTGTAGAAATTTCATGGCCCGTTGGAGAGTTTTTTTCTACTTTAACCCTTACTGTGGATAATGTCCATAGACAGGAGCCGTAGCCATGCCACCATCACTGATCCCGTGTACAGTCATTATATTATAGGAATAATGTAAGAATAGGAAGTAAGATTTGTACAGCGCCCTTGAGGTGATTTTTCACAAAAACGGCGCTATAAAAATCATCCGATTATTATTATTATTATTATACATAGTTTTCATTTATTAGTTCAAAAAAAAAAGTGCATTGGTGATAATTTCAGTGTTTTAAAGCATTCTTGACGTACTTCATATCATAAAAAACATTAATTTGTGCTTCTTATATAAAGGTAAGACTTTATTTCAATCCAATTAAACACTATTTTTTGTTAAGTCTAAAATAAACTTCACACGGAGAATGAGATCGCTGCATATTCAGAAGTAAAGGGGTTAAGAAACAGCTTTATAGTCGAGATGAAGATGGCTAGAGTTTTAAGTTGATACTTTTATGCATTGTGCTGCAAAATCCTAAACAATCGATTACTAAAAAGGCGCTATTATTAAAACCAGATTCATTTAAAGTGTGGTAACTTTTGCGCATTTGTCAGCCATTGTACAAGTGTGAAAGAAGTGCAGATGGTATCCCCGTGAGTGGGAAAAACCCACCACTTCACGCTCCGGTTGTTTGCTCGGACAAACAATCTTGTTCCGGTTGGATAACCCCGACCAAAAGACCAGCCTCATGGTGCCGACATTATTAATATTATAAAGGTCTATACAGCAACATGTTTAAAATGTAATAATGAAATATAAACACCATTGAAAGGAGAGATGTTTTAACGCATTTCAACAGAAATGAAAGCACAAACTAAAGGTGTAACAAAGAATAACAGTTTCTAAAAATGAAGAAACCATATCTTTTACAATATTCTCCAGCTGCCGAGAGCTCCATCGTGACCACTTTTACTGACACGTGTATCGTTTATGAAAATGAGGGAGAGGTTATAACAGCGAGATGCCTTTAAAATGGTATTTTTTTCTTTACATAGAACTATTGAAGTATGTACAGTAGAGTCCTGATTACATATCGATTATTAAAAAGGTGGATAACCTAAAATAATGAATAGATCGGAACTGCATATCTTCTAAGAAATGAAATGAATGATTTATATACGCACCACTTTAAATTAAACATCGCGATTGAAGGCATTACACTGTTTTCACTTTTGACAATGAAATATGTTCTTAAAATCGGCATTATATATTGTTCCGTTACATTTGAGAATGGTTGGGCAATCCGCAATATCAATTAATCGAAGGTCGGACGATCGGGACTCTACTGTAGTACAAAACGGTAGTTTATTTAGTTGGTAAGAAATAAGTTCATCATTGCGCTGTGCTGCAATACTAGCAAACTGTGTGTCAAATGAAAAATTTTGAAATGCGCAATAACATTGTGCAACGTCATTTCAAGGAAATTGGAGAGGTGAAGCCACAAGTAACGAACAGCAAGGATGATTAGAATACTATGCAAGCAGGTCTTATATTTCATAATAATTTTCGTTTTATATAAATACAATTAAACCGACTTGAGTGTTTTGGATGCCAACAAATAAACACTATTTGCAAGCTTTATGGTGGTCGAATCAGTTTAGAAACAGGAAATATGGTTGCCACAAAACCCGATTATGTAGGTGTAAAAGCAACAGTTGAATGTAAGGGATTTAATTAATATCAATGTGTATCTCTACCAATTTAACCATAGGAAAATATTTATGAAAAAGGTAAGTCATTTATAAAAGGATGTATAACAAATCAAATCAATTATTTTTAAAGGCTTCTAAATCAAGGCTTATCAAAATTATTACAAAAATAATAATCCTTGGAAGTGAATGAACTCTTCCTTGTCTAAATGTTTAGTGACATTTCGGTCTTTGTAACAAAGAATTTGAAATTCGAAACAGTATGGTAATAATACAAGAGATTTACATATTGTAGAAATAGGGAATCATTTTAAGCATTCATTAGACTTAAGAGGAACCTTTAAGGCGTCAGCTAATTGGACAACTGAGTCAACATTATTACCGAGGAAATTATTACGAAAAAGGTTTCTCAACTATCATTCTCAATAGATAAATATGGCAACCGTGTTGATCCCATCAATTTGATAGAAAAAAAAACTGTGGAATGTCGAAAAAAAATACACTGAGAAATGTTCTGAAAGGGACCTTTGTGGAGGACCGGGAAGAATTTTTAACTTTAATTTGAGGAAGTAGGGTAATACACAATCGGAATGTCGAAATATTCACTGAAGTTGAGACAAATGTTAGAAAAATACACATTAGATGTCAACGAAGTATGAAGACAAGGCTTTTGTTTACTATTTGATTCATGCCAGAAAGTACTCACCTAAGTAAATATCGCCAAAAGAGCCAGAACCAATTTTTCTTCCGAGTCTGTACTTATTTCCTACGCGTAACTCCATTTCTTAAACACTTTTGTTGACATTCATAGAGACAAATACAAAGTCACCGTCCTGTGCCATTAGAAAGCAGCCATATTGTATTTACTACATAACAAATTCTGATATCGGACAGATAAGTCCATCGCTATGTATTAGAGACAGGAGAGTACTACCTGGAAATGAACGTGTTAATTAGAAAGATGGATCATTTAATTTTACGAATCCATATTATATTGAATGAAACAAACACCTCGTATGGAAGATTACTCGGATTATTGGATACATCGTAGAAATTTGACATCCGCTAATCCACAATACGACAGTAGACTCCCTTTTTTGAATCGACCAAGCCAAGGTGCGACATACGCTCACATCTGATCGTATCATTCTGCACTCTTTCCTCTCGGCGCGCTCTTATTTGTAAGAAAGAGAATACCAATTTCTTTCGAGTTTACAGCATTAGAAATAATGATGGCAGCACTATCGTTTAGACGCATGCGTATTGATTCATTATACATATGGCGCGAAATGAAACATTTATTTGAATCCATAGGGCGTATTTCCTATTTCTATAATATTTAATTTCTTAGATTCCTACAAAGTTTTAAGGTATTTTTTTATAAAATAGCGCAAAATACCATAAAATGGGTTGTGGTATATAAAAATATTTTATTAATTGTTTTTACCTCAAAAATGATGAATGTGTCTTGATAAACGATTGGGTATTACAAGTTAAAAACATAGTTTCAATATTTGTAACAATTTTGGGTACAAGCATATCGAAAGAAGTTCAAGAATCAGTAAGCATTTTAAAAATTAGCGTCTCATTAATATCGCGATTGATTTTATTCTCTCATACTCAGTCAATCACGCGGCTCATTTCCGGTTAGAGATTTTGGATCAGCCTCGGGGATAGCAGGTTATCCCCATTTCATAACAGTTATACATAGGTATATCAATTTTACGTGAACAAGATTCTGAACAAAATAGCTAAACAACATGTAAAACGAGAGCATACTGACTACGGAAACTATCCTAATTCATCATATTGTCATACTTACATAATTTACTCTTGAATAGATTTGCCTTAACGTACCATTTAGACGGCAAAAGTCCGTGACACCCATTTTGGCACTACCCTAGTTCACTGCCGTTCACGTTTGTTTCGCGTGATTTTGACTGCGGTTAGCAAATTATGAAACATTCGTAAAAGAGTCAAACTAAATACTCTAACAAAATATTCGGTTTTTTGTAAACATGTCGAACCTTTTAACTTATTTGCTGTTTTACTTCAATTGGCGACACGCCTAACTCGCCCATCTACCCAATTTTTTGGTTTCTTTTCCATGCGTGTTAGGACATCTCCATAGAGATGATACATATATCATTTGCTCTGTAACTCTTCTGCATAATATACATATTTAGGTACCTAAGTAAACCTACGGATCAATGATGGGTGACCCTAAAATTCTTCAACTTTTTTTATTTTGGGATAAGAAGAAACTTTTCAGCAATTTATTATTACATTTAAATGCACAAGTATAATAAATACCTAACTACACAATACTACAAAGCTTATTCTTATAATTTCGACAAGTATCGTTAAAAACATCTCTCGTGTCTTTTTTTAAATAATTAGAATCGACGGAAAGCGAAAAATTTGCGGAGACATAATAATTTTCAGAAAGTTTGCTTAATCAAGCACGAATAAAGGTAGGTACCACATAAATATCTTCACAGGTAGGTTCTTGTACAACCCACTTTCCATTTCACTGTTTAATTGGGCAGGTAGGTAGGTACTAGTTTCATATAATGTATACAATATAATTTCCTTGTTTGCGCGACATTTAAAATTGGAACCAAGTGTTTGTTATGTGAGTTGTGTGATTTTTTCTTTTTTTTTTTCCTTTGAACCATTTCAAATTCAGACAAGCTTTAAAGTAGGTACCTACCTATAATATATTTTACAAGACGATTTTTTTCTGTGTTTGAAATTTGTAATATTTATTGATTCTGTGGAAACAAAAATTCTCAGTTTTCATTTACGGAAGTCTTACATTCCATGATTTTTCATGAGTAACAATAGAACTAGTATTAATTAAAGATAATATCTTTGTAGGTTGGTTGCTATGCTAGACATTTAAAACATATGTGCATCGTATGAATCTACCTTTCACAAACTTACTGCCTTTCAACCAAGATTGGAATATCGCCTTTATGTACAGGTTAAACCTACTTATTTTCGAATGCGACAACTTCCGAGTTCTGAATTCAGTGCTTTCTGATTTGAAGGTGAAAGTTTGCTGAAAGCGTTCGATTATGTACGGTACCCACCGCCTTATTACAAAGTAGAGTTGTTAGCTGGTTCCTACCTTCATGTCTTTGGGCTGTGGAACTTGCTGCAAATCTATTTTGCAATTTATTCTAATAGGTAGAGTTTGTCAAAATAAAGTAGGCAACAATGTAGTTAGCAATAAGTGGATTTATAGGGCAACACCAAAATGGTTGAAAGGAAAATGAATGCAACTTTTAAAAGGCACTACCATAATAATACTTTATTCCAGAAAGCATGCAGGGGTAGTGCAATCGAATAGGTTCCATAGGTTACAATAATAACACCGGAAAATAAAATACATAAATAATTTATAAAATAAATACCCGGATTAAATAATATCTCCAATAACACGTGTTTTGCAATATTATGTCATCCGCATTCAGAACCGTATGTAAATGTCGCTAATAAACAGTGTTTATCTCAAATGACCTGCAAGGAAAGTCTGGTCCTGTATAATATTGTCTGTTAAATAAAATTAATAACCTGTATATTTTAACGCGGCATCACGTTCATGGGTCAATAGCACTGTACATATAGTTTGGTATTGCAGATTGATGAACCGTTGAATGCAATTTGTTAGCCATAAGTAGTAATAATAGATTGTCTATAGTTAGTGATAAGATGAAGCATTGGAAACAAAAGAAAATTTGTTCAGAGGCTTTGAGGTGATTTTTCACAAAAACAGCGCTATACAAATCATAAAAATATTATTATTATCCTTTAAAAAACAACAACATTGTTTTTGTTTATACAAAATGGAAACGTTTATGGTAGATATTTGACGGTCTCCCGTCTCCAGGGGGCCATCAGGGGTCCAAGTGAATATTTTTCACATGAATATCAAACGGTATTCAGATATTAGTTGTATATCCTTATATGAGATGATTCTTACATTCTAGGGAAATTAAATATTCGAACATTTTGTTCTTTTACTGCTACGTTCCTCTTCTATGATATATTTCATAGAACATGATTATCTATGCAATAGAATGCCCGATATAATAGAGAACCCCAAAATTGAATCGACAAATTTTGTTCTATTCTATTTAAAATACACCATAGAATAGAACGTTTTCTATGGTTATAACCAATTTTAAAAAAAAAACACCCCTTTCTTTCAAAAATTTGGTGCTATATTTTGACCTCCGTAAATACAAATAAATTGAAATAGAACAACTGTGAACGCGCTACATTTATTGTATATAATAGAAAGGTTCGTTGTATGAGATATACCGTAGAATAGAGAAGATGGGAACCCAGCATTAGAGAAATAATTGCATGGAAAAGTTTTATTTTTCGTATTTTGAAATGTCGTGTCATATCAAATAAGTAATTAATTTAATAGATGTTAAATCAAATTGAAAACTGTATCGAAGAAGGGCGAGCATTTAACATAAAAAAACATTAATAAAAATCGAGAACCAGTCAACATGTAAAAAATTCATAACCTCAAATATATTTTTTTTCCTAAAATCGATGTAGCCATAGTAATGGAAAAAAGTTCCAGTTTTAAATTTTTAGTTTATTTTGACACACTGTAGGTAGGAACTCTATTGATGCCTACACGTTTATAGCATAGGTACCTATTTGTTTCTATTGGGTACTATATTGAGGGCTCAAAAGGGTTTTTTTGGGATTACCTATATCAAATTTATAATTTCAGCATTGATTTTGTAGTTTCTTCAGTATCGTCTCAAAGGGGCATCCATGGTGCCGGTGTTGAGTCTCGTTGTACCTATTATTTGCTTTATCGCTTTGAGTGATGTCGAGCGAAATGGGAAATGCTATTTTAATGTAATCCGTACAAAAGACAGCATTCCTTTGTTTTCAGTCAAAACTCATAACAGTCATAACCATACTTTATTTCGAATTTAAAATGTCAGAGTAAAAATCCAAAGAGGCAAAATAAGATATTTTGATGTCGGAAAAAACCATTTGAATGTATGTGGGCGAAGGGAAGTAAAAAACGGGAATGAGCAAAGTTAGGAAGCACCCACCTAAAACCTAACTGTTCATATCTGACTCATAAATATTTTGATAAATTTGTAGATGGGTACCATAGGTAGGTACTTACTTACGTGATGTTTTTGCAATACATACGTACCAACCGTGTAGAAACTGAATTACATAATTAAGTTCTTAACTAGGTAGGTATAGTCTGACATTTAGAAGTAGACAAAAATTGAAGACTATGATCACTTAAAAGGCTTTAAATGGCAATACAAAGATGTCTTACAGGAAAATCAAAGTAAGCAAAACGCAATCGTCGAATTGCAGAACTTAGTGGTAAGTACTTTCCGAAAGGAAATGATTCTAATACAATTTTATATTTAAACTTTTTTTGTAAATTATTTAAAGCTTTACAAGGAAGATGCTTACATAATTCGATTTTTTGTGTATTTCTAAAATTTATGTTTCAAAATACCCGTTTATTAAATGTTCAATCAAAATAAAACAAAATCTAATTAACAGATAAAAATTAGAAATTTAAAAAATTGTTAAAATAATCCAGTTATGTTGTTTTGGGTTGTTTTTTTTTTAAATGATCACAAAAGTGATAAAATTTCAATGTGTAGAACAAATTTCAAAGACAAGGTGAGGAGCTTGGTGGCCCCATAGTTATGAAAAAAAATTGTTTCACTTTATTACATGTCTGCCTTTCGTTGCCAATCGTAAAATATTCATTCTTATCCAACTAAATGTTGTGACGCCAAACATGTGAATTTGTCAACACGTGAGTGTTGTAAAGAATAAAAATGTTGTTACCATAGTAACGGGTTTTGTCACTCTTGTCACGTGTTTGTGGGGTGTGTAGGTATAGAGTCGGGCGCGCGTCATCATGATATATTATTTTCGTATTCCTTACACCATTTTTATTGAATTTTTTTTTATGTTAAAATTAACTCATATCTTATTTAATTGGTTGTTTTTCTTTTGAACTTCGTCGAATATTATTTGTGGGTAATTAGCGATGGCGTGCATTGCTCTATGACCAAAGGAAAGCTGTGTGTAGTTTTTTGTAATGCATAATAAATTGTGAATAGAATATACTTTGAAAAGGGCGAAGAATACGTTTGGAAACGTCAATGCGATTTTTTTTTTAATTTCTTCAATCATGGAACCGTTGTTTCATTACTCTCTCCACATACGGCACCGTAAAACAGCATTTTGAATGATTTCTTGGTAACCTTCTTGAAACATAGCGGTGGTGTTGGAAACTAAAAAAGAAGGCAATTAAAAAAAATGTTAAAAATTTATAGTGGAAGGATAACATTATGTACCTAATACGATATTTTTTAGATAAAAAAATCTTTGTAACTTTCTTCCACTTTTTTTTTATTTACGACCAGACCGGTTTCACCCTATCATGGGCATCTTTAGACTGGTAATTTTAAAACCCGTTTAAATTCCCATTGCTTTCTAATATTACACATTTATTCATTCAATTTTATTTTATTGCTGATGGAACGACTTTACATTATGTAAAACTCGGGTTGGTTTACCTTCTGTTTTAAATACGAAAATTTCGATAAATCATTTTAAACGTGTAAAAAAAATTATTGGGTGGGGTAAATAAAAACATATAAGTAAATCGTCGTAATGTGGCCTAACCACAGTTTGAAAATGGCTTTGAACGCCGAAACAGCAATAATAAAAACTAAAATAATAACATTTTTACTATTTAAATTAATAAAGTTATGTTTTGTAGGTTTAGTGCGGATGCATGCAAAAAACTAGATTGAGGAAGTCAAATATATGGCCAAAGGCAGGTTGTAACTAGAAAGTATAAATTCGTCAAAGAGAAACAATTTATTGACGTAGAACTACTGTGAACAAAAATATTCACAAAATTAAATGAAAAATAAAACGTTTTCAATAGAAATTTGTCGTTTTTTTTCCTTGTACATAATTTTTTCATTTATTTTTATCATACGTTTTTTAAGGTACACACAACTTTTCAGCCTCTATGGACTGCTCTATCCACTGGAAGTTAAGTAGGCAGGTTCGTATTCAAATTTAATTTGCTTTTCAAGTTCTTGTTTTCAGCCCCATTATAGCAAACCACTCGAGTGGGCAATTATTGTTCCACGAAGGCATTCCTATGTCCTGCGTCATCGGCTTACAACTACTACCGAACTACAAACTTTTCTGGTAACTGCCTAACAGTAATCACGACGATCGACTGTCACGCGTAAATATTTGGGTGATTTCAAACAAACGTTTCTAATGAGGACAAAACTGTAAAACTCAGACTGTCCAGTAGAGCGAAATAAATACGATAATCCCGCCAGGGCCGCATTTACGCGCAGGCTGTCAAGGCTGCAGCTCATGGGTTCCCATCACAAATTGTTTCATTTCGTATCACTACATAAATGCTATTTTAACCATCAAGAATAATATGCAATGTTAGCGCATCTTCTTCTATCTATCTTCTTCTATTGCATATAGAACAATGTCTCAGGCTGGGCGATGTGCGTTTATTTTGTATACAAATCTACATTTGAGGTTACACATCACTTTCCTACCCCGGTATAAGTAACTTATGGTTACTCCTTCGGGATGCACGTCAAGGTCTCTAATTTTTTGGTTCAACGAAGCTAAGGTTATAAATGATTCTAAACCCTCAAGTGTCCCTGCATACCATTGGCTTAGAAGGGGGTTAGTAAAATGCCACAGCCCAGAATGCTTAGTACATACGTACGGTCGACAAAAGTGGCTGTAGTAAGTATGGTGGCTCTACTCCACTCGTCCGTAGTCCGTAGATAAACATGGCGAGACGCGGATACAAATCTACAGTTTTATTCTGAGCTTCATGAAACTTTGCACAGTTGACCTTCTAAACAAGAGGGAGGTCATTATCTATATAAGTTATTGAAAAACCGGCCCCATCCCCCTCTCCTGCCCCTTAAAACAGATTTGATTTACTTCTTGGTGAAATTTTCCACACTTGCCGATCAAAATAAAAGGAAATTTACTGGGAATGGATAGGGGTGGGGGTAGGGGTAGGGGCAGGAGTAGAGGTAGGGATATGTGCAGAGGTAGAGGTAACACATGACAACCTCAAAATTTTACTCCAACCATTCATAACCCATGGCAACGCCGGGTACTTCAGCTAGTACTAAATAAAATAAGTACTACTAAATAAATTCTTTTTCATACTATTTCACAGTAAAGTCAATAATATATACAAATATGTAGTAAGATCAACACTCCTACAATTCATAGTGTTACCGAACCAATGCCGTGTTTTGCATAGCATGCAACTGTCGTCCCGTCTGCCGTGTTTTAAACAAAAAAAAAACTAACTTGCCCGCGAAAATAATAAACTTGTCCATCTGGTACGCCGCAGTTTCTTTTTATAGTTCTTGTTGCAATGTTAGTAAATAGTGTTGAATACCTTAATGATTTCAATCATTTTCATTTTTATCTCATCATTTCATCAACTTCTAAATACGGAATACTAAAATTTTCGGTAAATACTCGTATACAAATAAGGTTGGTTTTCTTTTTAATATTTAAAAAATAAAACTCAAACTACGAGCCTAAAACCTTTTTTTTAATATATAATACGATATATTAATTATACATAAAATAGGTTTTTTAGGTTCTTAGTTTGGTTTTCTAACCTAAAAGCCGTACAAAAACTTGAAACTTTACCTAACCTTAAATAATTTAAAATTCGTTATATTGCTACTCCGGTGACTGAAATAGTTTTTCCTCATTGTAATTAAACTAACGTTTTTAAAGACATAATTAAACAATTTTTAAAAAAAAGTTTTACCATTAATATCAAACTGATAATGTGATGATGCCCTTTATTAAGTACCAAATCAGCACAGGTTACAATAAGGGCATTTATACACCGTCTTATAATATGTTTCGATGGTAGCACAGATGACAAAAAGGACGTTTATACACCTTATAATAATAATACTTGGACGATTTATATAGCGCCGTTTTTGTGAAAAATCTCAAAGGCTGTACTTATAATATATTATCGATCTTTCACTTGCTTGCCATTTGCTTTAGTATCATTTTTGCCATATAATAATTGTTGTTTTTTGTACTTATTCATTATTATTGCTTTTTAAACATGCATGTATGTAGGTTTTGGGCATATTGCCTGTTTTATGTACTAAATGAAAAAAAAAAGAAAAAAAAATGAAAAGTGCATTCGCATATATAATAAATTTTCTACAAAATAATCAGCTTTAAATGTTTCTTTCATGTTTTTAGATAAAAATTACGGTGGCCCCCCGTTTTACTGGGGTTATCGATTACTCCTCAAATCCCCGGTAGAGCCCGCACTACAGGTTCTGCCTTGGGGTCTACAGATCCTGAACCCTACGACAATGTGTAACTAAGTGAGGCCAAATCAATGCGTCTGATATAGTGTATGATCTATTGAACATATTCAATTCTACAATTTCTTTGTATCTTTATATTGAACATATTCAATTCTACAATTTATAATTTTAATATTATTCAATTAATTTAATATTAATTTCAATCATTAATATATTGACAACAAAATACATTTGTCTGTTTTCTTAAAAACATTGGATAGTTAAATTATATATTTAATGAAAAATAAAATCAAATCGATAATTTGTACCCATAACGCAATTTTTTTAAAGGGTTTTTGATTAATACCTAACTTTATGAACTTAACGGTCATCACCCAAAAATACATACTTTTGTTCAGTTCTTCAAAAATACTGCGAATGATTTATCTGTAAATTCCATATGGGTAATTAGGAAAATGTAAAAGGTTTCAAAAGACAATCATCCTCAAACTGTAATCTTTAAATTCTATATCAAATACGTTCTGGAGTTTTCGGTAAAATGTTCAAAATTGCTTTGACTGGTTTACAAACTGTAACTATTTTCAGACATTTCGGGATGTATTTCGTAGAATTTAAAAAAAAGTATTTTAAACCTTATTTATACGTTTTCCTAACTACCCGCATAGATTTTACAGATAAGTAATTTTTGGTATTGCTCGAGTTACCCACCTGCAAATTGATGTTTAGGGCCATTTTTGAGTGCCGGTCATTAAATTGGTACCTGATCCTGTAACGTTGTGTAGGTATATTACTTTATTATATAACAACACGCCAACCGGTTTCGGCACAACCGTGCTTTCGTCAGGGTCAGGACTCGGAACTGGTAGGAAAACTTTAGTTTGTGCTTGGTTTGTACAAGACATTTTGATGAAAAATTATCATCATTCGGACGAGGGAAATAAAACAACAGAAATATGCAAAGATTTTGAATCGATAATTATTCATTTGTATAATATATTATGCTCACATATACCTAATTATAACATAATTAATATAAAATCTTATAATAATAAACTATCCATAGTTTTGAAGATTCAATATAAATAAAATTTTAAAAACATAATGTTCGATATCTTTACTGATAAAAATAAGCAGTCGTTCCCATGTTGCGTTATGTTAATCGAAACGATCCCTAACCGTGAAAAATGCTGCGCTATCTGTGTGAATGAGCGCTAAAAGTCTTCTTTTCGTTAAAATCTCAAATTTTCACAACGGTTTTTTTTAAAATTAGTCCCATACGATGTTGAGGAGTGTCCAGTACTAACGGTGTTAGAGGAAAACACGCGTTTAGTTACTAATAGGTAGATTGTTTTTGTACATTTTTCGTTATAAATATACTGCCTTTTTTAAGAATGTTATGCCTACAGTGCGTTCAGTGCAAAAAATGGTTGTAAAATTAGAATTTTTGTATTTCTTGGTCATTAACTATGTAACAATTTCTAGACATTTTGTTTGAAGACCTCCAAATCACCACTCCCACTACCCTCACCTAATAAAGTCTAATTATGTATGTACTTCTTTAATTTAAGTTAGTTTTAAGAACGCTAGTGAATGACACGGATGTGTCGAAACCGGTAACGAAGTAATAAAATTAAGTAACAAAAGTACATATGGATAAAATTCTTTAAACAAAATGTAATATTAGAAATTCACTTTTTTTAAATACCAAATAAATCCCAGCGGCGCTCTCTACCATCGTCACAGTATACTTGCAATTGGTAGTAGAATCATAATTGAGTTCCCCGATTGTTGGCGCTTAAAAAAAAAAGATACGCCTGTTGCAAGCGAAACCGCAGTCTTATAGGCCGAATATAGAAAAATCTTGCGGCCATGGGAAAGCTACTTTAGAGGCGTTGTAGTAAGGGTTCCAGTTTTTGGATACCACACAATTGCCATCCAGCCTTTTCCCATACAAAAGAATTTTCACAAATATTAGGGACTTACGTGTATGAACAGAGAAATGAGGAAACCACTACTATCGGACTACTCGCGGTATTACGATTTCAAATTACTATAAGAATGATCCTTTGAGATTTTATTTTTCGAAAACAATCAATTTCTAATAGGTATTCGTATTTTGTATTATGTTTCTATTTGCAGGCATTTCTAACGGACAAACCCCTGTCTAAAAGTAAAATGATCTGTGAATAATGCAGAGCAGTATTCATAAAATCGAAGAATACTTCGAAGAATAAACGATATTTAATGTAATGGCAAATTCACCCAAGTTTAAACAAACCATAAAATAAATACACAAAGTAGGTACTAAACAGTTAAACAAGTACTTAAAGCAAATCATTGATAGGCATTATAATGTTGGTAACTCTCTTAAAAATAAAAATAAAATTGAGTACGAATCTAAAATAAAAATCACACAAAAAATAATATTGTACATAATATAATATATAAAGCATTTGATATAATATTAATAAATGGAATGCTATTAATACTAAAAGGTGAGTCTAAAATAATGTGGTTTACACGTGAACTTAGTTTTTTTCAATGGATGATAATTATTTACAATTTCATAATTGTAGTAATGATGGGTTTCCATAAATTTCCAAATAAAATGTGAAAAAATTTAATATTTTTTTGAAAAATGGTATTGTTTAGCTTTAAGGACATTAGTTTGTGGCATTATAAAATTCGCTTATCTTATAAAATCACAACCATAATTATTTGTCATATTTTTAATAATTTTTTGTTATTTTATGCATAAAATACCTACACTATTTTATAATAATGGACAGTTGATTGCATTCGAGATGAGAATCATCAAATCTTATCATCGTATGAGAGATGTTGTTGATAAATTAAAATAACATTTTTTTTATTAATTATGGTAGGTAGGTACTAGAATGCGTTAGATAACTGTAATTAATGCTATAAAACGGAACAATCTTTACCAAAAAATATAAAATGATTGAATAAGAATCTAAATCAAATGAATATATTATTATGGGAGAAAAATCTTAAGAATTATACCAATACATAGTTATTATGTACGTTCGCGTTTCTTACGATTACCTACCGAAAAATAGTTAACTAATATGGTAACCCTAATAAATGTTATTGGCAAAAGGGAGCTTTCCCATCTCATTATATTATTGTCTATGATTTATTACAGGAGATAAAACTCTCTGGTTGTATTTGTTTCTTAAAACTACTTTCACAAATTCGCAAAACAGTTGCAACAAATGCATAAAATATGTCACACAAATGAAACCAAAAAAACTTAAAAGGAACACTGTATTATATCCCAAATACGAAGTATTATTTATTATAAATAATGTCACCGTTTTCAAAAAACGTCTATTAGGTATAAACAATAATAAAATAGTTTGCCGTCTAATTTCATCGTCGTCTATGTATTATGGCTTAAACCATAGAAATGCTTTTCGACAAGAAAATCAGTTATCACTTTTAACTTATTGGAATGGGTAGGTAGGTACCGTGATTTTTTTTCAATTAATTTTCATGAAACGTTTTCCATAGAAATTCTTTCATAAAAGATAATCTGTTATGAATTGAAAATAACCAATTTGGATAGGTGGGTACCTACCGTGTGTTTTCTTTCATTTATTTATCGTGGAACGTTTTTTCACAACGTAGGTATAGTTCGTGGGATAGCACTGATTTGACAAGATGGCGCTGTGAACACTGTCCTTTGTGAAAGTCTAGTAAATATATTTATATCACATTTGTTTGTTTTGTTTGAACGAGCAGATCAGAGGGGCGGGATGGCGGTGGGCATGGCCTCCAGGTCCCGCTGCAGGGGGCAGTTGTTGTTGTTCTCCATCGGACTACTGCAGCTGCCGTCGGCTTCTCCTTCGCCCTCACCTTCTTCGGCATCCACGAATCTGGAAGAAAAGAAAGGATTTATGATAAAAACAGTTATGTTTTCCAATTTCGACGTTGATTTCTATGCTCTTTTCGAGGTATTTTATTTGGGTAGGCGCCTATCAAAGAGAGTGTAGTTTTATGTTACTAGTAGTCGCTACATGGCTTTTTATTATTAAACTATTAAATAATATTATGGAAAACACAATATAGACTTCTTGTGTTCACATATTAGCAGTCAAATGGACCATCAAATATCGTGCGTTGATGTCATTTACCGGGATCAAAAATCGAATATATCATAAATTCTAGATTAGATTACGATAAATAGGTGGGTACCTACTAACGCCAAAATAGCAACCAATAGGTAAATGATAAGGTAATTGTAAAACAAGTAAGCAAACACCTAATCAAATTGGTAGGGTACTCTTCTTAAACAAAATGCTTGGTTCTCACCTTATCTATTCAAAATTCTATCTCATGGAACGAAGTTTTCTATGGTGGATAGGAATTTTAGTGCGTTCACTTACTCTATTTATATTATACTTCAATTTACATGTATTTGCGGAGCTCAAAGTAATGCAGCAAATCATCGAAAGAAAAAAGTGTCATCACTGTACACAAAGGCGTATATTCCATATAGGCACATTGGCAATGCCTGCCCTACCTTACTCAGATAAACATATATAAATAATTATTTATTTATAAAACTTTTACCAGAAATCAATATACACATAAAAAAATACGCGCGATGTTCCAGTTATGAATCCTAATATAGGTGTCAAAAGTGGGAACTTATGCAAAATGACACGCAAGTCATATTCAAATTTTGACAGTATTCTACACAAAAATGTACATGTGTGCACAATGCGCATTCAAGTTAAGACTCGTTTGTGCTAGTGTCGACAAAGGCCGCGCCTTTCGGCACAAATCACAAATGTAGCAAACAGTGGCATCTGTTGGTACCTCTATTAATTAGTAGAACCGTACTAATAGCATATTATATTGGCTTTCTTTCATGCAATTGCGCGGTCGAAAAAATATGGAAATTTTATATATCCAGTAATTGGCTTGTAACATTCATAACTGAAGCGGTTATTTGCCCAATATTTATGCACGGTTGACATTTGTCACATGAGAACAGGTCGTTTCTACGACTCGTTCTTGAGTTCAACACCCCGGCTGTATAACGATTTGGTGGCCTTTTTGTTTCCTCCCTCCTACAACATGGGTCTCTTCAAGACCCGCGTTCACTCCTTCATCTCCCCAAAAAGACCCTCCACACACCATCCTCAAAGATGACATAGGCCTTGAGGAAATTTTTTTTCCTCGGGGCCTCCTCTGTGGAGTTAATATGAAAATAAATTGGATATTTGGGGTGGCAGATAATCCCAACCAATATCGGTTAAAGCCAGCAGCTTTCTCATTCTTAGCGACAGCTTTATTATCAATTAATTCGCTGCGTTTCTTCCTAATATGACTAAAAACTCTGTGTACGCCACTGACTGCTTTGGGCAGAGGGCGGCGTTCGAGTGGCCGTTCACACTGTTCTATTCTATGGTCTATTTTAAATAGAATTGAATTAAAGTTGGAGTCGATTCAAAATTGGTTTCTGTTCTATCGGGCATTCTATTGATCAGATACTCGTATGCCTGTTCTCACTGAAATTGATCATTAAATAAGGAACTCAGGTAAAAAATATAATGGCTTCAAAAATATGTATTCATATAGATCAGCAAACGCCGATTCTGAATACATAACTTTTATTATATGGTATATATGCGTAGAATTTACAAATCGTTATTTAAAAGTTAATAAAAAATCATGTCATCAAAACACCTTGTTATGTTTGTACCATTGCATTTGAAACATCTGACGTCACGTGCGCACTCTTGTTTTAGATTAGTATGGAAATTTTAATTTTTCACTTTTGGTTTGTATTTTAAATATTTTTTTTTTTTTAAATTTTGGCGAAATTTTAACTTAATTTGGGTGTCTTTAAGCTCTACAATTGTTGTTCAATATGAAAAACTATTATTCATGAAATAAATTAAAGTATTCATGAGCAAACCAATTATCAATACGGATATTATGATAATATTAATGCTCAATACTATTATTATTATTTGAGGTAACGTTTCTAAAAAGGTACATAATTTTATTAATTATGTTTAGTTATGGTTTACTATGAATAGAATATAAAATTATATACGGTAAAGCTCAAACCTTGTTTTGACATTTGACATTCTAACCTCAAAACTGATCAAACCGGTCATAGATTTGGATCGTTTTTGCGGGCTTTGAAAAATTGAAACTATGAAAATTATTTTAACTATGAAAATTAGCTTTAGAAAAAAACGAAATATACCATATGTATTTAAGTTTAAACGTCATTATTGGTATATATTTTTTAATTGGACTGGAGTTCCAGTTAGTTATTGATAATGTGAAACAAAATTAGATAGATGCATATCTTAAATGGAAGGATAGGGTAGGGTACTTACGTGTAATGTTTCTCCTCCCCCCGCATGTCGCATATGACATTCGTGAGGGCCATGATGTAGTTCTTGGCGAGGGTGAGGGTCTCTATTTTGGAGAGCTTTCGCTCCATCTTCACGTGGGGGATCACCTCCCGTAATTGCTGCAACGAAAATAGAATTCTATTAGAATTTTCTATACAAGAGACCGACAATAATATGTAGGCACCGTAATGTAGATTATAGAGGATGTTAGGAAATACATGCCACAAGCAAAAAACTGGTAAATCTAATTCATATATGGAAACGATTTTGTGGTAGGTACAACTTGTTTGTTCTGATCTTTTGTTTTCCTGTAATACGAGTTTGAAGTTTGTAGTAAATTCAATATCAGCTGTTTATTGTTTTGAAAAATTCGTACAGCCTACAGCCGACTCTATTAATTTTTAACATTTTACTCGACGAAAAAAAAAATCGAATGCTCAGATTGAATGATGTAGATTCCTTCGTTTCCCGCATGTACCACTAGTTTCCGGACACAGTGTATATGTAAATACTTAAGTACTTTGTCTACATACATAGGTAGAAAGATCACCACTGCTGCAAACATTGCTTGAAATGGCTTTAGCCATGTTCGGCGACCAGATCTAAATAGCTAGGTACTTCCCGACCTTCCTCTTCCTAACATCCTTTCCCTCCTTATTCCCTTCAGTATCACAACATAGTCCAGTCGAGGATCAACATATTCCAGTAGAGGATCAACATGCTCTAGTCGAGGATCAACATACTTCAGTCGAGGATCAACATAATCCAGTAGAGGATCAAGATACTCCAGTAGCGAATCAACATATTCCAGTAGAGGATCAACATGCTCCAGTCGAGGATCAACATACTTCAGTCGAGGATCAACATAATCCAGTAGAGGATCACGATACTCCAGTAGCGAATCAACATATTCCAGTAGAGGATCAACATGCTCCAGTCGAGGATCAACATACTCCAGTAGATGATCCAAAAAAAAACACCTTGATAAATTCATGATTGTAATCATTAGGCATCATGAAGTAAGTAAATCAGGAAAAATAGAAAAGCTTCTATTCAAAACCAGTATCGGCTGTCGACTTTTGAGTGTAATGAAGGAGTCGATATTATTTATTTTGCGCCAAAAGAAATACCAGGACAGCAGAAGGTGCAGAAGTAACAAGCGAGTCACGAACGTCGGAATTAATAGACTTGCTCTAAGTATGATTTCGACAGCTGAACCCAATAGTTACGTGACACTCATTTTAGTTCACAGCCGTCCACACTTGTTCCAGGCGGTTTTTTAGGAAATTACAAAATATTTATAAAGGGTCAAACTAAATCTTCTTATACCTTATTTCTTTGTATACAAATCTACAGTTTTATTCTGAGCTTGATAAAATTTTGAACACTTGACTTCAAACCAACCCCATCTCCCTTTCCCACCCCTTAAAGCAGAATTCTGGTACTTCTTGATGAAATTTTGCACAGAGAAAAATTACTGGGTGGGTTTGGGGTAATACATCAAAACCTCAAAAATTTACTCGAAACCATTCATAACCCTGGGCAACGCCGGGTACTTCAGCTAGTACTAGAATTTTCGGTTTTTTTAATCAAGCCTAACCTTTTTTACATAGTTGCTGTTTTACTTAAATTGGCGGCATGCCTAGCTCGCCCCCCGCCCCTCTTATTTTGGATTATTCTTGCGAAGTTAGAGCATCTCTATGTATTATTTGATCTGTGAAGCGAGTAGATATAGAACGAGAACTAACCTCGAAGGCATCGTTGAGCGAGTGCATCCGCATGCGCTCCCGCTCGTTGCTCTCCAGGCGGCGCAGGTTCCGCTCCCTGGCCGAAGCGGCCGCCCTCCGCCTGCGCCCGCCCAGCCGCCGTCGCGCGCCAATTCGCTCCACGCGCTCGCTGCCCGAACTCTCCTCATCTGCAACAATTAAGGTTTCACGTTTTATAAACTTAAACTTTATTAAGAATTACTTGTTTTTGAGCGGAAACTGAACATTGTTTGAAAATGAGATATAAATTATTTATAGTATTGCTTCAGTTAGCATACTACAAAGTGATGTTTAGAGCCATTGAGTGCTGGCCCTTAAGTTAAGTAACGTTGGGTTGGGAAGAGCATAATTCTGCAATTGAGCACGGGTTAGGTTAAATACCGGCTCATCGATTGCTAAGTCTAATTGGTAACAACGGCCGTGAATACCTTAATACCTAAATGGATGTTAATTTGGATTTGAACCCGCAACCTTACCTAAACCAAGTATTTAACGTGAGGAAAATATGTGAATATTTAAATAGAGATGAATTAAAAGGCAATGACATGCGCCGAAGGCAATAATTAACGTTGCATTAAAATGAATTAAGTATGTACCTTGTATACTCCTCGTCGTTTTGCCACCGGTCTCCTCGTCGTCTACGTCGATCTCCTCGTCGTCCCCGTCCGGCCAGCAGGCGCCGCGGCCCGCGCTGGCCGGCGGCGAGTCCGCCCCCGAACCCGCCAGCCCCGCTGGCCAGCCTCCCCAGCCGCGCGCGCCCTCTCCGCCACTGCCCTGCAGCGGCATGCTGTGGACCTGGAACGGTTAAATAAGATGATCAGTTAAAGGTTAATGGGATATCACTGGCTCATCCTGAACAGATAGGGTAAATAATTTAGGAGGTCAACGTCGGATGGCCGTTTTTTATTTTAATATGATATATGTATATAGAGACGCATCCAGGACGGATGAGATATCTAATTTAGGAATTCTTCATCGAATGGCCATTTTTTCATATTTTCTAGTTTAACTAGTTTAGGAATTCTTCATCGAATGGCCATTTTTTCATATAAATGTACATACGAGTATAGGGGCGCATCGTTGACAGATATCTTTCTAGTTTAACTAGTTTAGGAATTCTTCATCGAATGGCCATTTTTTCTTATACCAGTACATGTACATATAGCATCGTGGACAGATATATTTCTAATTTAACTAGTTTAGCAGTTCTTCATCGAATGGCCATTTTTTTCATATTAAAATAGAGCAACCAATTTGGCAGTTCTTCATCGAATGGCCATTTTTTCATATAAAAATAGAACAACCAATTTAGCAGTTCATCGAATGGCCATTTTTTCATATAAAAATAGAGCAACCAATTTAGCAGTTCATCGAATGGCCATTTTTTCATATAAAAATAGAGCAACCAATTTAGCAGTTCATAGAATGGCCATTATTTTCATTAAAAAAAATAGGACAACCAATTTAGCAGTTCTTCATCGAATGGCCATTATTTTGTTAAATTGTATTAGAAGTGTATAACATATTACGTGTGCAGGTACTTTTATTTTATTTTATTTAGAAAACAAACAATCGTTATAAATAAATGTGTAAACATAATAAAAATCAGATATTCTAGACCAATTTAGTTCCCTTAAATGAATATTAGTACTTACGCAATACTACAGATTATAAATAAATACATAAACATTAGATATCCGTAAATATAAATATAGTTTTCGTATTATTAATATAATGAAAGTGAACATGATTCTAAGAAATAACTGTTTCTGTATATGCATATATACTATTAAAAACATTAAATTAACAACACGTAACAGTAGAATTTCCACATAATTTGGAGTATCAATTCAGTTAACTTCATTTTATAGATTTCAGCTTACAATTCAAGTTACAGGGTATTGCGGTTTTTTTATACATCTTATTAAAGAGTTTTGCGCGTATTTGAATTTATAGTGTGGTATTTTACATAAATCGTTCTATCTGGTACTACCACATCATGTTTTGAAAAAATCTGACAGTTACAAAACTTCCCATATTAAATGCATTAGCTTATACCATAATGGATGGACGGATAAACCATGTCAATGGGAATATTAGAATCTATAGTTCTATAGCAGACGACCGCGGCGTCTTGAAAAATGCAATGTTTGCCAGTCTGTTTTATGTTAACGTCATTATCAGTTCCCTACGTCACTTCCATGTTAAGCTTTGGTTATATCAGCTTAACCCTTTAGGTGTCACATGTATTTTTTTTAAATGCTGGAAAAGTGTCGATAATCCATGAATGTATTTTTATTTTATTTTGATTACTTTTATTTTTAGACACGTGTTTTCAATGTGACGTAATTTTAGAACCGTGGGTAACGCGTGACGAATTTTATGGATCCAGCTATATATCGTTCTGTGGCACTCAAGTACAATAATGTATCGGAACGATATATCGTTCGGTGGCACCTAATGGGTTAAGGCTCTGCAAAACAGAATTTCTATGGATATATTACAAAAATCCCTTAAAACTGGAGATTTTATGTACTTAAAAAAAAATATATATTTTTGTTGTGAAGATAATCTCTAATCAGTCAACGGGCTGAAAATGTAATTATATGAAATTCCCCCGATAGAAAAAAATCGTAAACTTTACTCCGAAAATTAAAAAAAGGGTTTGTTCTGTTATTTAACATGTTATAGGTTTGAAAAAAAATCAGAGTGTTTCTTTAAATGATACTTAAGACATTCGTCTTGAGATTTTTGATCTATCTAAAATATGTCGTGTTTTATTAATATGTTTGGAATTGTCACTTACGCCTATTTATTATTAACGCTCTTCACATTGGCGCGCTCTTTCTATCTTTCGAATGATCATATCTGCCTTTCAACAGCAGTCAGTCGGGATTCAGAGCCGATGCTAGACAGACCTCTTGCCTAAATCTAAATTCTCGGATATTAATGCGGGGCCTTAACTTAAATATTTTTAATTACATCACCACGTATGATCGTAAACGGAGACCGTGGTTAAGTGGTTATGATCCTTAGCTACGAATCCGGAGGTCGCGAGTTCAAATCAAATATGTTGCAGCATGTTCCAGAGTGAATTAGGACATAATTATATAATAATAATAATGTTTTATTACAACAGAACAGACACAAATGTTTGCATTCACTGCACTGTATTTCCCCCGCTCCCCCAACGGAAGGCCCGAGGACTAGAAGCATCGTTGATTGTCAAGTTTTCTATACTGTGCTGTGGCGTAATTGGTGCCTGCTGCTCCATGATTCGTCATATTTACGAAATACATATTCTTTAAAGTTATTTTTTCTTCCAGGAAACTTATAGAGTAGATGAGGGATTGAGAAAATAATAATAATATTGTTTTATTATCTTCTTTTTTTATAACAAAATAACAAATAATGTTTTCTTCACTGGGATTTCCCGCGCTGAGAATTTCATTTACAATATATTAAATTACGTTATAATAAATTGTTGTGCCTGGTGGAAAAAATAAAAATAATTGTAAAGTGAGGTGTTTTAAGTGCAGTTGAGTGGTTTCGGTGTTAGTCTGCATTTGATGTAAATATATTTTCTATTTCAGAGCTTCCTATGTAACGTATCCAGTGTTTTATTTGATTTTTAAATTTATTGCGGTTGTTGTGATTTTTAAATGATAATGGAATTTTGTTGTAGAATTTAGTACCATAGTATAAGAAGTTTGTGGTTCCTTGTTTTATGTGTTTTGACTCTGGTGTTTCTAATATGTACGATTGTTGTTATTACTTGTTTTTTTTTGTATTTATGAATGTAAAGTAATATTGTTTTAGAGTATAATTGTTTTATTGACATACTGTTAAGTTTTGTTAAAGTGGTGATTTAAAAAGTATTATAGATTCGTGGATTTGTAATTTGGAATTTTCTGGATTTTTCGTTGCACGATTACGTCCGACTTACTATAATGTCCTATAGGTTCGGATGTCAGTATTTAATTAGGAATAAAATATGAAATACCTGCACGATAAAAAAGCCGATATAAACACGTGTTTCGTTCAATCAATACTGCCTCTTGACAATA